>VXAY01003121.1:134744-294585 GCA_013399855.1 Oxyruncus cristatus | reverse complement strand
AAAAAAAAAGAAAAAAAAAAAAGAGAGAGAATTAAAGCCAAAGTGGAAATCACCTAGGGAAGAATGTGGTTGCACTGATAACAGAATTATATTTCACAGTAAAGACAGCCAAACCCTGGCTCTAATTAACAGTCCAGTTCTGATAAAATAAGTCAAAGGAGAAAACTGCTAGACCAAAACTATGATCTTACCTGCAAAAGAATTGAGATGGGAGTAATAACTGACCCCTAACAGTTAAACTGCTTATAAATCATCCACGAGAGGGAAGAAGACAGGAAATGCCAAGCTCTGCCTGTCTGCGTGGCTGCTGCTTTTTATAGTAGTTCCTCAAAAGCAAATTGAGCCTTTCAGCTTCAAATTAACTTGCAAAACTTGGGCTCAGAGGCCAGGTCAGTCTCACACAGGCCCAGTGCACATGGGAGTCCACACATTATCATCCTAATTTTGTACTTGCCATGTGCAGCATGTGTGAGTAGGTCTGGGATAGCTCTGCAGCACCAGGAGTGAGCTGGCTGATAGGAGAAACACACATTTTTCTTTGTATGCCTTAAAAAAAGCCCTTTTTTTGTGTTGCCATCCTAACTCATTCTGGATCACTAACTCTGAGCTCTCTACCAAGGGAAGTACCATGGTGAGCACGATTTGTAGGCAGCAAATGTCCCTTTGATTCAGACCATCACTGGCACGTAAAAAAAATAAATGCAAAATTGTCAACATCACGTTGCACTGTTTAGCATTTTACTGGGAGTTTTGGGACAGGGCTTGTTCCCTGTAAGAGCATTATAAATTGGCATAAATTTTGCCGTGAAAGTTAAAATGTTTGTGGAACTTCATAGACTATACCCCTTCTTTCCCTTACCACAAATTACCCTGGAAACTGGGTAGGCAGCGTCACGGTGTGTGCAGGAGGCACTGCTCATGATTTCACAAGTTAGTGGCCTGGACCCTTTCACAGAGCTGGATTGTATGGAATAAAACCTATGGTTACATTCCCACCATTCACTCTGATGGCCAGGAGATAACGTGAGCTCTGTATACGAGACGAGGAAACCTTTGAGCCGCACTGCCAGCTCTTCTCATTCTTAAGAGCAGATTGAAACCATTTCCCAGGATCAACAACTTTGTGTTTTTCAAATGCTATATAAAGCAGCTTTGCAAGGAGGCTAACTGCCAAGGAGCTCTCCTTCTCCTGGTAGGTCACTGCTGGTGCAGCAGCACTTTAACTGAACAGACAGTTTCTCTCTAGAGAAAGTCATATATTTAGTGTCCCAAATGCTAGGTTAAATGTCAGATTTAATTTGAAACCTGGGATGCTGTAATTCCAAAGAAACTCTTGGCAAAGTGTTTATGATTAAACAAGAGGACCTTGGTTTAAGTAAAATGAGTTCTTTCATTCTTCTTGATATTAATTATATTTAATGAGTAACAATTTACCTAAAATAAAATAAAAAAAGAAAGAAAAAGACTAGCAGGCTTCAGAGAAAGTTCCCTGTGGTGTTAAAAGACAACAAAAGTCAAAGATCCTGATAGAGCCTTTATTCTTATCTGCCCTATTACCAGTGCGCAGAGTACCATTACACTACCTATAACAAAGAAAAATTCCCCTTCCCAGAGACTGAAAATGGAATTTTGATGTAATAAAATAGGAATGCAAATAATACACATTGCAGCATTCTGAATAATTTACTACATGAACCTTGAACACAGTGATGCATTTTACATTGCACTTATCCTAAAATGTCTGTGCATTTCTTCTACATACATAAGCCAAAATTCACATGTCTGTTCTAACAGAAATATCTTGGTCATCTTAGAAGCTTATCCTTGTTTTACTTGAGTGAATCAGCTCACCATGTTTTATGCATTCCCATTATACATTTCTACATCTAGGGTCCTTATCCTGGTCTTCATTTATATTCAGAGGATATCTAGCAAATGAGTCTAGTCACAGGCTCTCTTAACATAAAATAGGTGTTTACATTTGCTGAGATTTATCCTGACATCTACCAATGGTGACAACCAGATATCCAATGGTAAGAGAGAGATCCATGGGTAACTGCCTCAGATGTAGACAGAAATAGTAAATACCATGGCACCAAGTTCCTGTCACAGCTCTATATATGCTGTCAAGCATGGACCTTCAGACTTAGAAATTTGTAGACGTGTAAAATAGTCAAACATTTCCCTTTTCTTTGAATAGACACGAAGGGAAGCTAATGTAACATACTAGCCAAAATCAATTACCACTTAGTGATGTATAGTCTTTCATCAAAGGGGGGGAAACTTTCTATCTGTGTAAGTAGCAGGTTGCTTGAAAAGGCCTGGACATTGCCAACTTCAATCATAATTTTCATAAAATACTGAGATTTTATGAATGCAGTAAAAACACTGATGGTCACTTCAAGACTTCTAGTTGAAAGCACAGGACATTGGTGTTTTTCTCCATCCTGTGTAATGACTTTCAGAAGTTCTGTAAACCCATTTTCTCAAAGAAAGAAATCATTGCCATTAGTGTGTTTTGGGACATCTCCTATAAATAGTTAAAACTGCCCTGCTTTACTCAGTTTAATTATTTATTTGGAGAATAATTACTTTCGATGTCAGATCCATTATCATGGAAGTTGTAAATGATCCTGAAACCAAAACAAATGCCATCTGCTCAATATCAGTAACCTTAGCATTATAGACACTATTTTAATTGTTGTTTCATTTTTGAATCCATATAGAATAAGAATTATTGTGAACCTCAGACAGTCCTGAGATTTATTTTAGAAGAGCTAACAAAACCAGCAGATGCTTGTCTGAGCCTGTCAAAGTCTTGCAGAAAATAATATATCCCTCAGCAGCAGTGGAACAGGTAAAAGAAATAGCAGTAATGGAGAGTCAGTATAAAATCTGAATATATTATGATAGAGTATTGTTTTTAAAGCTAGAGTCAATGACTTTGAATTAATTTCTTTCCATCAAATCTCATCCTTTCAATCACACTTATGTATGCAAAGTCCATGCCTACCAAGACCAAAACTGAAAATGCTTCTATTCATTAAAGGTAAAATTTATTTATTACATTTATTATGTATTCAATTGAGTTCCTGATCACTTGCACACATCTGACCAATTCTGTGAAACATCAACCTTGCCCACCTCTCAAAAGGACAGTGTCTCTAAAGACCTTATCTCTAAACGTACTGTTTCTGTTCAGCACTTTCACAACCTTCATCTCCTGTCACTAAACAGGAGAAGATGCAGACTGGGTCAGACCACAGATCTGTCCAACCCAGCCACTAATCTCCGGGAGTGGCTGAAGGCAGATGGCCAGGGGAGAGCTGAAGACTGTGGCACGGAGTCCGACACTTCCCATAACAGTCCCTCAGCTGCCAATCATCCACAGCCCAGGGACTGCTGCGGCTCTGTGGGGTTTCTTTGCTCTTAGTCACATCCATCGGACATCCCTTCCCACAATGTCCCGAGTCTTCCCCTTGAGGCATGGAAACATTCAGCTTTCAGTTCTTCTTTTAGCCCAGGACATTACACGAAGACCGATCCTCTCGAGCCTCTCTGCAGAGGAGTTGGCAGTAATTGCCTTCTGTCTGCGTAGACTTTCCCGTTGTGCCTATTTAACCATTACAACCTTCATTTCTAATTCTGTACCGCTCTTCTTTGTCACATCCTCTTCCATACATGGCATATCTGCACTCACATTGTTTGGGTTTGTATTTTGGCGCTTATGAACTTGGAGAGATTCTTAATTCCTGGCATATTAATTCAGAACTGCTATTGGAATTGTTCAGGTTGCACCACACAAAAATATTCCGTTCCATGGCATAAAAGAAGCCCAGGTGTGTCCCTTTACCCAGAAAATCAACATTGTCACCATCTCAATATTGTTCCTCCAAAGGAAACTTCCATAACAAAGAGAGTAAGAAGAATACTTTTAGGTACAAACTGAGGGGTTAATCTTGTTACTCAGAAGAGAGCCTACTATCTGCCCTCACCTAATAAGGTTCACTTCCACACTAGCCTGTATCTTTAGGGTAAATTATTTTGGCAGATTAAAACTTTTAGGGCCAGGTTTTGTGTTATTTCTATCAGAAGCCAGCTTTCTAATCTCTGAACATATAAAGTGTTTTTATTTCAACCATCTTTCAAGACTTACTATATTGGATTTGAAACCTTCTCTACTCATTTACTATATGCCATTTTTTTTTTTTTGATTGCAACCAAAATACCATCTGTGCTGAAATTTGTAACATGAGATTTTTGCTGTGGATATCAACTGTTTCTATAAAACATCACTTGAAATTAATTAGTCATTTTGGACATAAAGACAAACTAAACAAACAGTTACACATATCTTCCTATGCCTTTTTCCTTTAGCTTTATGGTATTCTGAGAAGCACCAGATTCGCTTGATGAATGGTTGTCTATTTAATGACAACAGATAAAAAAAAATTCTGTAACAGCATTTAGAAAAAAATATAGGGGAAAAAATATATCACTCTACTTAACATCATCTCGAATGAAGGAAAATATCCTGAAGCTTGGACTACTGACTAAGACGACTCAGATCTCCATCTGTTTGTGAAGGTGGTGTCAGCCATGGGATGATGACTGATGAGGATCCCATCCCCTTCAGCAAGGTGGTGGGTCTGGGAGGCAGACTCAGATCCCAGCCAGGAGAAACTCCTGATGCAGGGATGGGAACACAAAGTTACTGACACAGCCGAGACAAGGAGGAGTGTGAGCTGGGAAGGTAGCTCAGGATCTAGGTGTGTATTCAGGCAGAAATACAAACTACAGAGGCTAGGGACCAGGTTTGTTAGTTGCTTTTTTTTTTTTAATCAAGTTAGAGATTGTCTTTTGCCTCTGCTGCCAACCTAAATGTTCAAAAATCGTAAATCGGGACCCCAAACATGACAGGCCTGACTTCAAAAAGCATGAACTTTAAAAAAAGTATTGGCCATCTTTTTCCCAGAACACCACTACAATAAGGTTTCTGGGGCTCTGAGGGATACCAGCATTACATGTCTGAATTTCTATAGCTGCAACCGCTACAGGCTCCACTGAAATTCATTTGGGGTTTTTTGCCACACTTATGTTATTGGACATCTCCACAAAGTGGGCCTTTAATATCACACAGTGATTTGACACCAGACTCCCAGGGACCACAGGTGACATTAGATAACCATTCTAGGGTCTGCAGGCTTCTTTGACTTTCACTAGGTAACAAAATCAGCCAAGGAATATTCCTCCCTGTGCTCCTGCCAAAAACACCTCCATGACCTCCATGTTAATATTTACTCTGGTGGTATCTGTGGCATGCTGGGCACTGCCTACGTTCCATCTGTGTACTCATGACCAGGTTAATCTCGTTTAGGTGTGGATAGCTACCAGGAAGGAAACTCCATCCTTCCTTGGAAGTTGGCCAACCTGTAGAGCAGACACCGTGATAGCGGAGGAAGCTGGGCCATGGAAGTGATCTGTTTGAAAAACTGATCTGATAAAAAGTTACCAGATTGTTTTCAACGATGGCTCCATGAAGCAGTTCCCTGTGCAACCCTTAAACTATTAATGCCAGCACAGAGGAGGGCTCAGGGGCGCAGAGACATCCCAGCTTGACACAGTAGCCATGAAAATGAAGATATTGAATTGCAGCCATGGAAACAGAGATAAATTCTCTGAGGTCATTTGACAGTCCTGAGTGTTTTTCTGCCATGGTTAGAGCCCAAGTTCTTTTTAAAGAGGACCCAAATATGGAATGGGAAAATACAGGTGCTATACTTTTTTCTTTCACGTGTTTTCAGTCAGATCTTCTGACTACAAACCCTTCAGGGCAGGGTTCACCCGTCTTCTTGCCTCCACAGAAAGAGCCTTGCTTTGCTTTTCAAATAAACATGCTGGGTAACAGGAAAAACAGAGGGAGAGTGTGGTGCTATTGTCATTTGCAGCATTTCTCCCCGTGTACATGCAGTTTAGCCCTCTGATACGAATTTTACACGATTGAACATCTCAGGGTACGTCACTAAGAAATGAGGGATTTGGGAAGCAAAAGAGCAAGCCTTGATGTTAAACAGTGTACATTCACGTGTTAATTCTTAAAACCCACAAACAGTTGCCTTGAGAAGGCAGAGTCCCAGACAAAGCACATTCTGTAGGCCTGCAAATAAGCAGAGATCTCTTGGTATCAGTGAAATGATACCCATGTATACATCAAGGCTATGTTTTTATTCTTATTTTTTGTTATATAGCTTATATAAGTGAAGATTAAAACTTCTTAAAGACACTCTAAGCTTAGGCCTTCATTTCAGGCCAATGCAATCTTATATTTCAAAAAAATTATTTGATAATTCGATATTAATTCAATGATTAAAAGGTAGTTTAGTAAAGATTTTGTGTGAAAAACCTCACCAAGTGGTATCTACTTACCAAAGCAGCACAGAGCAACGTAACCACTTCTTTAATTTGCCTCTGCTGCTGAGCAGGTTGGCTTGCCCCTGTGCTTTGATTAGCTTTGATTGCACTTTTCTCGGTAAAGTCTGCATCTGACAGCACAGAAGACACTTTTTGCAAATATGGAAAAAAATAACAGATCTCCTTCTCGCGTGTGAGAGAGTGAATGAGAACATAACAAATTCACCTATGCTATTATCCCTCTCAATGAAGTCAGAATTTCGGCTTCAGTGACCTTGTGGTCACAAAGATCACAAATTGCAAGGCAGAAGAGGTTGAAAGAAAAGGGCTTTAGTTAGTCACTTGTACATTGTTACAATACAGCTTGCAGTTGTTACATCTCCAAAACTAGTTTTCTTAAGACAGAAATAAAGCTTCTGCTCATGTTGTTCAATAGTTTACAAAACACAACTCACAATAATTCACCCTGTTGTTCCATAGCAGTAACAGAAATACATCTTCATTTAAAGAGGAAGAAACAACAAAATGGAAGAAAACAAAGAAAGTACCAAAAATACAGGCACTACAAGTTTCCTCAGGTGAATTTGGCACAGCCCTGCACACAAGACAGTTCTTTTTAAGGGAGTTGCAACTGAAGTTCAGCAGAATATAGTAATGTTGACTGGATTGTTACGGTGAACTTGATAGCAAGAAAAATCAAGATTCTAATACATGCAGAAAAATATGTTTGGTGAACTAAACTAATAGAAACGTTCCTACATACAAAATTAGTAATACATCCAGTTTTGTTTGCTTTAGTCCGTGTACACCAAGTTATAACCCATCTGGATGGAGCTTTACGACTCCTAATGGAGTGCCCTGTCTTGTAGGGATTCCTAAACCCCAAAACAGACCACAATCACATTTTGGTTCTTCCCAGGGTGTAAAGACACAGAGATGTTACCCCATAGCTTTGAAACTCATGTCTCTCCCTGCTCCTGAGTGGTCAGTCCCACAACTCACGGAATACAACATAGCCATCAGCACCACCAAAATTAAACATGTATGGCTCTGCTATGAACACCAGAGTCTAGATCTCTGTTGCTTTTCACGTCTAACTTTTCATGCCACCTTATTAGGACTATGTGAGTATATAATGTAATTTAGAAGAGCTTTTCTGCTCATAAAGCTACGGCTTCTCTAGAGGAGTTAATATTTGTTCTGGGGATCAACAGGCACTATAACTGAAATTAAAGATGACTTTTTCATCTAAAAAAGCCTTTCTAAGCCTCATTGACTTAGTGGCCTATACACAATCTAGAGTTTGGAGCAAAAACAGAGACCACAGAGCCATGCAGTCTGATGAGAGAAAAAAAAAAAAAAGACGGTTATTGGAGGGTTTTATCCGATTTGATCCTACTCACAGGATATCTCACACAATGTTTTAGTCAAAGTAAGCTGTTATGAATATCCACTTCTATTTACTCTAACGGATCCTAGGACTGAGAAACCCCCATGATAGGAAGTGGGACCTAGCTATTAAAGTAATTCTCATTAAGTAACATAAAATTTAGAAAAACGTATTTCAAGAGTCACTGAGTTAGAGGAAGGAGGACACAGTTGCAGTGACTAGGCGTTTAATAACTTGTTTATTTCATGAAAAGGTTACAAAGAATTTCGCAGAACCAGCTCAAGCAGGTGCACAGGCTGTATGTGATTTGTTAAGTATCAGTAATGCCGTTGCCTGTGTAAAAAGTGACACCAAAGTGGGAAGGCATCAGTCATCTTCGTGCTGTGCCCTGCCCTCCCAGGAACAGTGTTTTGAGGTTGGCTATTTTGAATGGTAAATCTTTTCAAAGCCTCCAGATCCCAATTAAAAATTGTGTTTCATTTCCCCAAGGACACTGAGATTGAGAGAAAACTCAAAACACAGGATTACTTTCTGAATTTGTCTTTATGCAGCTTCATGTTGCAAAGAATTAATAAACAGTGCTAAAAAGCTCTATGCTAATAAGGAGAACAATATCTCTGGAAGTCTTTTTTCTTTTCAAGGCTAATCAGTACAATATTTTAGGCAGGTATGCTACCCAGACCACCTCAGACCATGATTCCTTATATGTTCAATGGAAGTAAATGAGCATGAAAGATAGAATGGTGTTTTCATTGCAGTTAAACTGTTTCACATATTTGTTTTGTGATATAGTCTGCAGTCCAAATCTGATAAACCAGAATATATAATTAGTTAGGGTAGGGGTCATCACTAGAAACCTATCCAACGAGACCCTTTTTTTCTTGGGATTAGTTCTCAGAGAAGAATCAAAATCCCAGACCCATGAAATTAGGGGAAAATTCATTGTAAAGTGAGTATGGCTGGATTTGTCAGGCTCATACAACACTGCAAACACGGCCTCAATCACTGAATGCTTGCCTTGGGATGAAAAAACATACTGAGCTTACAAAAAACATCCACCTCTCAGTGAAAGGAAATACCAAAAAGGCTGTTCCACTCCATGATTCTCTGTTGAACGTTTGAATTCAGGTGGGCTCTGGCTCACTGTTGTCAATTCTTCGCACAGATGCTTAATTGGACATACAGAGCCAAAGATTAGTTCCAGCAAAGTCCTGTGATTTGCTTAACAGTAGGATCAAAAAACTCCCACTGACTTTAAGTGTGAAAGATCAGAGACTGAAGGATCAAACTTTCTAGCAAGAAGGGTCAAGCAGCAAGTTCCCAATCCACAATATGAGTACTGGTTTTTGTTATGTACCACTGCTCTCCTCTGAAGGACTATACTCTTTCCAGTATGACAGTTTCTCATTTTTTCTGAATAGCCATTATCAGATCACAGCTTTACACTGAAGTTGTTTGTAAATGTTCCATATGATATTGCCTTTATTTTTTTTTATCAAGCCATTTTTTCCACTGTGAAACAGGGCATTTATTGTTCACATATAAGAGGCAATGAACCTGCAAAAGCAGCATTCATAAAACCTGGAAACCTCCTCAACAAGCAAAATTACTAACTGTGATGGACATTCATAAATCACCCCATATCAGTCATAATTCCTGAAGTTTCATTAATTCCTAGAGGAAGACATAAATGTAATGTTCATCTTAAGGAGCCAGCAGGCTGACTTGCTTTCTAGGCATAGAATAAATATGACGCTCTCTTTCTTACTGTAGAGGTGCAGGTTTTCCATGTGCACATAGCGGGAAATCAATGCCACTCAAAATGTTGATGATGCCCACAGGCACCACCTTTGCTTTCAGAATGTGCAGATGTTCAGTCCTAATCCTGCCCCCACTGAACTCAATGGACCCTTCTCCCAGTGAAGCTCAGGCAGAACTATGTGTATAGAACTTTTAATTCTGATCTAACCTCTGATTTTGAACATTCAGGTTAAGAGTGCAGATTTGATTTCCAGAAGAACTGAGGGGCCAGCAGTGCCTGGGCCAGTGCAGCAGGAATTCTCTTTGAAGGGTCCTGAGCAGTAGCATAAGGTCTAGCTAAACTGTAACAGCTTGGAGGATCACAGAGACAACGTACCTCTATCAGAATCCATAAAAAAAAAAAAAAAAAAGGACAACAAAATCTTTTCTTTTAAAGCTGGCAAGCTGATATAAACAGACAAAACAAGCCTTTTCGGTGAAGGCTGGTGCTACAGAAGAATCTGCCTTGCCTGCAAATTCTAAAGCAAGTTTGACATCCTGTGGCCAGAGTCAGCATGGGAATAACTTACCCTCTCAAACACTGGGCTGGCTCACTCAGGAGATTATTCTGCTCCTGAGGGCATATATTTTTGTTTGAGATGGGTATGACAGTCCTGTGACAAGTGAGTAAGTATTCTGGAAGAAAGGATACAAATGTGCACTCTAAATATTTCTGTCAGGGCATGACTAGGAGCTGAAAGAGAGCAGTATCACTTGAAAGCCCACAGGGCATCATCAGAGGGTAAACACAGGATGGGTCCCAGGAAGCCTGTGTGGTCCCTCTGCTTGAGGTGAACCCATGCCCTAAAAGAGGGTGCAAACACAAATGGGGGACCAGAGATGGGGGAGAGGAGGGGGGGGCAAAAAAAAAATAAAATTTAACACAGAAAGACTAATTTCTTTTGAGACTCACAGGTGCAAGCTGAAATGTAAACATCTCTGGAAAGATTATTTAGTCATTATCATGAGGTCTGCTTAAAAGTCTGGTGCTTCTTTTTCCAGCCCACATTTCGCAAAAGAAAGAAAAGCTGCCCTTAAAATATCTGTGATAATTGTTATAAAACAATCACATGTAGCAATCTCAGCTTATTGATGCACATCTAATGCATCACATCAATCCTTGTAAACCTTTCCAAACCCACACGTGCACGTAGCTTGGAAGAACTCATTGTACAGCAAAGATAGCAAGACAATTTGCTAGAGCTTAATTTGACACAAATTATCCCTGTAGAAAGAGCAAATGATAACAAAGGGGTAACTCCAGATTTATGGATGTAAGACCCAGAGTTTCATCTTCACAATACCTTGGGATAAGTCACGTTCACACAATTTACAGAAGGTTGTCTTTGAACTCTCAAGATTGTTGGTGTACTTTTAAACTGAAGCTAAGAGATATATTGATTCATTAATATAGAATGAATATTTATTTACCCTTCCTTTCTTTTCCTAGGCAAAAAGAATTAATAACAGTTACCCAGCATGTAGTACATGCTCAGCCATTGCAAACTTGCCAGGTTACAAACCGCTTTTGAATCCGACTTCAGACTATAAAATGGTTATGTTGGATCTTACTCGATATATTGACCCACTGGGAACTGCTTTCTAGTATCTTTGCTAGAGACTGATATAAACCTCTTACCATTTTTGAGTGTATACTCAGCCAAAAGCAAATTCCTAACTGGAAGCTTTAACTGTCAGAATGAAAAGTCATTAATGATTGGCAAGAACATGCTGAACTCTATTCCAGCTCATGATAAAAAATGAGCTTTAAGTCTAAACACAGAATTTATGTAGCTGATAATAATGAACAAGCACGGGTTTGGATTCAAAGAAGACTTTCCAGGCCTTCAAATTCAAAAAAAAAATAATTTCATAAATTTATTATCAAATTAATTCCAAGAAAATAACCCCTGTGCTCTTATCTCACATAGCCGTTCCCTTAATTTTAAACCTCAGTTCAGCTGATTTCTTTCCATGCCTTCGCATCCAAAAACCTTCATGAGACCAAGACCGTGACCAGTTGTCTGTTTTACTGGATCTATATTTCATCCAAACTAAAATGAAGTCAATGCTGACTCAGTAAGACAGGCCCCTGCTATTTTACGTGGGTTCATGAGGTGAGCAGGACAACAGCACAACTCTCTGTGCTTGGTTTATTTATCGAAAAAAGTGTCATCAACCTAGACACTATACATTAAATAGAGAATTAATGTGCATAAAAAACATGTAATGTGTGTAAACTAGAAATAGAGAGCTACTCTAGAGCTAACAAAACATTTGTGAAAATAATGCCTGCCTCTCTGTGGGATTTTTCACTTAAACTTTTTAATTATTCCACATTAGAAAATTATGTGCACATCCTTGCCATTATCCTTACAGTTGTAAGTACAGCGGATTAGGGCAGTCAATGAAGGTGAACCTCATCCTACCCAGCAATACACAGCCACTGATATTCCAGTTTGTGGAAAGATGAGCTATATAAACCCTCCTTTCTAAGCCTAAAGATGAGCTTCAGCTGTGCAGTTGAATAATCAGACTATTGTTGAGAGATTGGGTCTCTTTAGCAGGTGTGCAAACACACAGGCTCATGGCCTTCACTTTTCAAAAGTAGTCCATGGCAATTACAATCAGAGTGAGGATGTGTCACTCCAAATTTGTGAGCTGTTATCCATCAATACTTGCACTAGGAAACGTTAGATTATTCTGCAAGACGCTGGATGTTCCTGTTGATTGAAACTATTTAATGATGTCAAATCAAGGCTTTTCTCCATGCTGAACGAAACCTGTTCAATTTCTCTTTCATTGTTATCACAACTGCAGCAAAAATAAGCACTTCCTGTGCAAAAGGCCCCATTAACACTTCCAAAGAGGAGAATTTGGTTTGCAAACTACCATGATTTGTGGACTAAAAATCTCAAGGGTACTTATATAATTTTCAAACAGTATTAGGCACCTTAGAACCAAAAATTCAATGGCATGTAGTCAAAATCTTAGATAAAATGAGATCTTTAGGAAGCAGCCTCACATCAAATACACATTGTTTAAATACGTGACCGTGAAAGCCCCATTTTAAAAAAGGTCATAATTCTACTGCATGCCAGTGTCATTTCTGCTCTTATGACATTAACATTCTCTCTAATGTTCTCTCAGCCCTCCATACTGAGCATGTCATTGCCAGACACTGGCTTCTTTACCTTCGAAAAAAAAACACAGAACCCATGCACTGGCAGATGCCTTTCTCATTCCACACCTACCTTCAGGACAGAAGCTGTATGAGAAGCATTTGTTGGACAAGCCAGCTGGCAAAATTAGGTATGAGGGAAGTGGAATGGACTGAAGGGTCTGTTTTGGGCGGCAATCCCCTTGCAACTCTGCTGCTTATGGCTTAAACATCTTCCATGGGAGTACAAAGTTGTTTTAAGGCATAATCCAGTCTGTACCCATTTAGAGGGTCCTGGCTTTATCTATGCATGGAGCACATTGTGTAAATGGAAGTCAAGCTTGTGAGAGACTGTTTCTGCTCCCTGGATGGATGACTGAAGTTTTATGATTAGACTGGCAATCACATGCAGTATAAATAACAAATACCTCTCCAGATGCATATTGAGGTCTGCATGTGTTTGTGCAATCAAAACACAACAGTGAGAAAAGAAAAATCAATAAAAGGTTAGGAACAAAAAAAAAAAAACAAAAAACCTGGGCTACAAATAAACAGAACCATTGCTGCACTAATAGATATTTTCCAGCAGGTGGAATCTTGCTGTTACACCATATCCAAAATACATCAAGAATTGTTTCATGTGCTGACACCTGGGCTGTCCATGCTGGACATAACTTCAGTGCAGGCTCAGATGAAATCAGGAACATGACTTCACTGCAGAAAGTAGGAATAATATTTGTTGGCTTCTAGAATGAATGAAGGGTGATTTAACTGCAGATTCAAAATGCCAGCAGTGAAATATTGGTGTATTTAGAGTTGGCCTATTTAGCAATTTAACTGACAGCTGGTGATTAATGTAGATATAAAACTTTGAAACTACTTTTTCTTGAAATAAAAAGTTGATAGTGGTTTATGTTCCAGTTTTTGGTTGTTTTCTGAAATGAAAGAACTTTTACAAGCTGAAGAACACGACTGGGTATGCTGAAATACAGCAGCTTTCAAAGCTTTCAGAATAGCCATGATGAGAAGAAAGTTGGTTTAGGCTTTAATTGAATTGATAGCAATAGAGTGGGACAAATGTTTTGATTTGTTATTCACCATATTTTTAAAAACTGAATGACAGATTCAAGTGCACTTTTAAAAGTTAATTACCTGTTATCTCCATTGTGCTGCATTATATTTATATTTTCCCCGGTTACTAATAGAGTTTTGTAATTGAGCCATTGGGTCCCTTATTCAAATCACTATTTTCAATTATTGACACATAAAGCAATCAAATATGATGCTTCAGCAATAAATTAACATCATATTAGAGGGGAAAAAATCTGAATATATTCTCTAATGTTGTTACTTGATGACTCACCAACATGACTTCAATCTGCACAATTATGATTGTTGTATTAATCAGCCCATGTTTTCCAGCAGTTTGCAGGCAAGTTCAGCAGCAAAGGTGCCTAAACAGTCTGAGGCAAGAATAGCTCTCCTTTCAGGATCCAGTCCAATGCTCATCGAGGCAAGAGGACACTTCGTTGCCATTTGCACAGCAATAGATCACATCTTTACAAATAGATTTGAAGGAGGGAGAAACCATCCTTTTCCTGGTCACTGAAAGAACTTCCAGCGATGGACAAGAAGAGTTATTTAAATCTGTGATGAGTTACAAGATTAACTGAAAATAAAGCAAAACTACTAGGCTGCGGATTTTCTGACTTGAATGCATCCTTTTCAAACTTGCCCAAAAACATCAGCATTAAGGGGACTAATGTCCCCACTAATAAACATGCAGAACCAGGTTATTGACTGCTTTGTCCTGTACATGCACACAGTGTTTTGGGCAGGCTACACAGACTGAGATTCTGCACAGCACTTAAAATACTGCCTGTCTACTTTTCTAGAGAAATTAAGGGATAATTAAGGGATTATTAAGGAATTTCTAGAGAAATTAAGGGATGGGTAGACAGGCTCTGACCCTAGGGGAACAGACAAACCAAGAGAGCTCAGATAAACTGGAATAAAAGGGGAAAATGGGCCAGAGTCTTTCACTGTTGCAGGTACTGCTGGGCCACGGTATCCTGCTGCTACTGGGTACCAGCAGTGAGGGATTACACACAACACTCTTCAAGGCCTTTCTCTGCTTGCTAAGATCAAACCCTTGAAAAAGCATTTGCTGTATGTGATAAAACAGTATAAGATCATGTGCTCTCTCATACAACAGTCAAAGTCTTAGAAGGACAATACATCAGAGCATCATGTACTGGGACTTGCACTGAAAATGAGACCCCATGAAATATGTAGATCTTCGCAGTGTGTTTTGTTCCTCATGCCATCTATTCCCTCTCCCACGAAACTGCTCTGCTGCCATTTGTGGTGATGTGGAATACAGAGATTCCACGTTTAGCACACAGCCTCTCCACCTGGGCAGGGTGTTACACACAGCAGTGAGGGCTGAGTGCCACCAACACTCCCCTGATCTGTCCAGGACCCTCATGCAGCTGCAGCCTTGGCAGGTCGGCACTGGCACAGCCACTGTGAGATGTACGTTTGGATCTGCTTTTTCCAAATCAGATGTTAATGTTTTCTCCCCGCGCTTTCCAATCATAAATAATTATCCATGAAAAAACAAGTTAGGTATGAGAATTCTCACACCTTTCTACAGTGTTTTGGAATTTCTTTTACACTTTCTTTTGGTTTTCTGCTCCCTCTTCTGCTCTTCCAACTGCTGCTTGGCAACACAGATTGTTGTGCAAAATATGAGCTCCTGAAGATTGTTCACTTCAATAAAACTTTAACCAGAGGCAAGCATGCAAAGTAATTGAAATATGATGTTTCAAAAGCGGAATTGTGGGTTTTTCATTATGAAAGATTCTATCTTATCAGAGACAACATGGCTTTTGCTCAAGTGGACCTAGTAAAGCATATGCAAGAACTTGCAAGATTAAAGCCTTGCCTGTCTGGGGACTGCTGTAACATCTCCATTGGGAGAGGAAACTATTGTTTGCCTTACACACGAGCTCCTAAACACTGTCCAGTACCCCGGATGGTATGGCATGAACTAATTCACACTGTTTATTACTAAGCATAGAGGTGTGTAGAGGACATTAGTTACTAGCTAAAAATCAGGACACATAAACAGTCTCCTGCATATGCACAGCAATTTAATATGGCCTGGGGAAATTTCCATCACTGTTTGAGGATGCAAAATGGGTTGGTTTCACAGAGTCTTCACTGCTCCTTCTGTGGAGGTTTTTCCCTTTGCATAACCAGCTTTTTTTTTTTTTTTTTTCTGAGAAATCAATTTTTTATTCCATCTAATGAATGCCTTTTCCAGAAAAATCCCAGTTTTCCACCAGTACTTCTTTTCATTATATAATTTACCTTTCAAATAGAGCTGGCATTAAAAAAAATAACCAGATTTCATATGGGATAAAATAGCCAAGAGCTTCTTTTCTTAGATTTTTCCTTTTTTCCCCCCCATATATTCTCCTCTATTCAATATATTCCCCATTTTGTTTTTCACAGACTGTATTTTCCACATTCTTAAATTATCTTATAACTTCCTTCTGATGTTTTTTGTATTGTTGCCCTGGGCTTTATGGTACAGTGAGTGCTGACTGGACCCCAAGTAGGTGAATTATACTCTCCAGCTTAGTTTGAGTTGTGAGAGAGTTTCTAGCAGAGTCTCTCTCTCTCTCTCTCGCCTCTCTCTCTTTTTATTAATCTTTGATAACCCTCTTTTTGATCTGCACACTACACCCTTCTAATTTACGGATGCTTTTAAACCTCAGGCATGGGATTACTTCATTTGATTCATGGAAGACCATGAGCAGTTCAAATTAACCTTTTGCTTCCTTGGGAGAAAAAAAAATTTACTTTGGGGATTTGGTTCACCTGTTGAGAAGGAAGCTGTCTCTTCTTATTTACTGAGATTGCCTCAGTACCATGGAGATGACTCATGCATACTCTAAAGGGTTTAGATGGCACCGTAAATTCACTGCTGGACACCATGGACCCAGTCCAGAGCAAACTGAGGTCAAAAAAATCATTCCTGTTGACTCCAATGCCAAACCTACATTACACTGAGTGCACTTTGTTCCCACAGAAATTAATAGAAGATGGGGTTTGGTATATCAAAGAACCATCTAAAGGTGACAGTGCGTTTTGTTTGTCTACTAAAAAACAACAGCATGAACTGACATCATCACAACACCAACCATTGTATCCTCTGAACTTTCCGTATCTGTTTACCATAATTTTTTTAAAAAAGGTGCCCAGAAAGAAATGTGGTCAGTGACCAAAGCATGCATTAAGCCCTGCTTTTCTGCCGGACCACTGAGCAGGCACAAAGTTTGCAAATACCTCAGTACAATGAGCAGAGGAATAACTCACTAATGGAAAAAGACAGAGAGACAACTCGAAAGGAAAGCTTGCCCAGGATGGCAGGTAAAGGTCTACAGGACTGATCTTCAGTATGAACTTTTAAGAGTGCAAGGGACTACTTTGTTGGGGTCTGCAGAAAAGAGCTAAGGAAAGCATTCACACAAATATCACCAAAAAGCTGAAAGAGTTAGCCTGTGAGCAAAATTAATATGATGACTCCATTTCCTGATAACTACATCAGAATTGGAGTGCAAACTCTCAAGCACAGGATGTGGTTGCTGTTTTTGAGAAACAGCTAGATCAGAGGTTTTTCATCCCTGTCTCTGTCTGTCACACCACAGTGTTGAGAAAACAAAGCAAGGCAAGGGGTGAAAGAAGAACAAACAATGAATTTTGTTTCTGCTTTTCCTAGCACTTTACAAACAAGAACATGATGATGAGAAAATGAACCCAGAAAGTGGGTTAGTATTCATGTAACATTACTTTCTTTCTTCACAAGTTTCTCCTCTGTTCCCCACAGCATTCAGAGACAAATCTGATTCTTTAAATCTGGTCCACAGCCTTGGTCTACTTGCTTGACTGCTAACTACTTTACATACCTTCAGTGTATTGTTCAAAACCTGCCCATGTGCATACCATTTTACAAGCCTGCAGGAAAAGCCACAGACCTGGGAGGGCAACAGTACTTTATGAGGGTTTAATACAATACACATTGTGTGTACCCAGCAGGGCAGAGCAGGGCAGTAGCAGAATCCCTTTTTATCGAAGCGTTTCCACTCAGATCATCCATTTTCTGCCTCCAATAGCACAGGTTGGCACTATATAAAAAAAAAAAAAAATCTGAAGAAAGCATGAGAAATGTCGGGATGAATGCTGTCTTTTCATCTTCACAGAAGCTGCTTCCTGGCATTAAATTTGAGCATTATACCCTGCATGGCTTATCCTGCTTCCTTGCTGTAGCCTATCTGCCTCTTTACCTTTTAATGAGTCAGGACTCAATAAAGCCTGGTTTGGTCCATTATGCTTGTTCACTTGTAGCAGTTGACAATACACAGGGAATTCCTTAACCTAGGGTTTGCTGTGCCAAATCATGGTGCAGATTAGTAGTTCATACAAGACTATATGTGGTATTCAGGTTATCTCATTTGAACACCATTTTCTTGCTTTTGATCCCCCACTGTGAGGGCATTCTGCACCAGGAGGTGCCAGTCAGTTTTGACTGCAGTAAGAAAGCCTCCCGGGCTTTGTGAAGGACAATTCAGAATGTTGTTCATTAGAGGTAGTGTTAGAAGAAGAAATTAGCAGAGATAATTTTATGTTCCTTTAGACAGTAGGAACTGTGAGAGGTTTAACCTCCAAGGGGCCCCTGATCTACGTGCAGCACACCCTGTCCATAGAAGAGATCCTACGCTTTGTTGTTCAACTTCTGTGACTGTCTTACGAGGAAACAACTCTATTCATCCTTTCCACTGTCAAACAGCAAGGATGCTCACATGGCAGCTTCTTGCTGTGCTCCTAGATAAAGGCCAGGCCGTGCAGGTGAGGCAGGGGTGGAACCCAGTGGGACCTGTCACAAACTCCTCTGTTCCGCCGAGCTGGCTGTGTTTATTCTGCAGCTGAGAGGTTTGTGCCACAAAACGCAGGCCTGAAGGTCAGACTGCATGTGCAGCACAGCAGAGCACAGCAGTACTGGCAATTTACAGACTGTGGTTTCATTCACATTAACAAGAAGTCTTGGGATCAGGGTGTTTTTCCTGGAATTGCATGGACTCTTTTCACACAGAGAGCTATCTGGGACACATAACCAAGCTTCTTCCTCCCTTTCTTCCTTCTCCTTTGTTTCTCTGCATAAGGCAAATACTCTCATAAATCAGTCTTCTCAAGTTCTTCAGGAAATAACTCAAAGTGACAAAGGGACCAAAGAAAGACCAGTAATTGGTGACACCAAAATCCACAGTAGCACCTGGACCTACATTAGAAGTAAAATGTGGAGGATGGATAGGCAATCCTGAGCAATGCAGAAAATATGGCTGAATTCACCAGCCTAGAGCGAAGCAAACTCACTGTGCTGTGCCACTGGTGGAAGATTTTGCTCCAAGGTCAGACGATCCCACAAGTTCCAGTGTTTTTAGGAAGAAAATGTCTGTAACATACACGTACAGTCCTAGTTTTATGCTGCTCTTCTTTATCTCCCCACCAGCCTACTTGGAATAACTAGTGTGTCGAGACATATGAATGGATTATACACAGCCTTAAACTGCCAAACACTTGACTGCAGCAAGAAGCATAAAATTTCAGCACAGTGTAGAATGGATGTAGGAAGAAAAAGGAAAAGAAGGAGAAAGAGTGAAGTATCAGAACAGATTGTTCTGCTCTGCATAATTCAAGTGACTACAGAAGAAGACTATGTGGCCTACTGACACCCTTGCTACCTACGGGAGCTCTTTAATATGCATGCAGATAGCAAAATCAAGCTTAAAGTCAGTGCAGTTAAAGATAGAGCAGAGTTGCGATCGTCTCAGTATTCACAGTCAGATACATTAAAGAAGATGTATGAGTGTTTATTTGTTCCTTGGAACAATATAAATGGCCAGATGTCCAGTATAAAAGTGTTCAGTTGTGGCTGACCTCTCTTACAAAATACTACATGGCTGTGGGTTATGGGTTAGCTGTGGTTCAACCTTGTGAGTCATGACTTCATTCATTTTTGATGAGCAACTGCTGTCTTTTCAAAAATTATTTCAGGAAATGGCAGAACACTGTCTCTCCTACAATCAGTGCAAGCAGACAGTAATGTCAGTCACATGTAGTCCTATTTTACAGTAAATAGACCAGAAAATAGGAAAGAATAACATGAATGCTTCCATGTGCAAACACAGAAAACTTCTCTTCACAGGATCATGGCTACATTACATGGGAAATCAAGACCAAATGCCAGAATCACATAAATCCTTAAAATCCTCAGTAATCCAATATTAACACTTTCTTAGTACAGTGTGACATTATGTACAAGTGTCCCAGCAGGAGAGACAAAATAGCAAGGCAGTAAGCAGTGAGCAGAACTGCCTCTATTCTCCTCTTAAATTACATTTAGCAATGAACAAGTTAAATTGTCTCTGTTTGACTTCACTAGCAGCGTGCTTCAGTACAAGCACAAGTGCAAGCTGAACAAAAAATGGACTCTGTTGCATTATTTACAGCTCTTAGTACAAGTCTCTTTGCATGAGCACTTATTAATTGCCTGCAAAATCAGCGAAATATGTTCCGTGCGTGTCAGCTCAGCACATATTGAACATAATTGCACATTTGAGCCACACGGTTGTTTATGTCACTTTGTAATCATGCTAATAATTACCAAACAACCAAGTAATTCAATGAACAGTAAATGTAACATTTAATTACTTTATTAATTTCCACATAACACGGAAGAAGGAAAATAACCGGCTCGATCTATAATTTCACTGTGCTTGCAAACCCTTTCTTTATGCAGATATATGGGAGAAATTATCAAAACACAACACAGGAGATGCACAAACATAACTCAGCGTTTGCCTGATGTTTTTCATGTTGGCATCTCTCCTGCATGGAGCTTTGAAAATTTATCCTGTAACGTCAGGCAACTTCAAGGCATCCTGAACTTCGAAAATTAAAAGGAAAAGAAAAAAATAAATAAATTCTGCACTGAGATACAAATTCCACCTTCTGTCAGGAACTTACTGATTAGAAAACTCTTTATAGGTTAAGCCAACCATTACATTTTTATGTTGCTATATATTTCCCAACATAAAAAATAAAATATTTTCTCCATAAAACCTTTCAAAACCGTAAATACTAGCACACTCCACAGCTCCAGACGAAGTTGCAATTTATTATTTATCTGTTTTTATATTCTGCTATGGTATCTTTTCCTTTTATAAGCCTGGCAAGTTTCCCACAGAAGTTTCTTCATCAGCAGTTATTTTGAACTATAGTCCTTCATAGTCCATGCTGCTCATATGCTGAACCAGTCCTCAAGAACTAAGCAGTTTTCAGCAGCAATGTGTCTTGGTTTGGGGAGACACAACAAAACTTCTGCAGTTAATGAGCATTAAGAATGCCTTTTAAAATTCAAATGCATTGTTCTGAACCACACCTGAACTCACGCTGAGCGTGATTTTTCCCCAGGCGTTTCTGCCTTGACGCTGTGTTTGCTAAACGTGTGCAAGACAAAGCTCAGGTTTTCAGTGACAGATTGTGCAAGACAGTTGCATCCACTCTCAGAGGAGAGCATAAAATCCCGAACCCAAGTTTCTCTCATCTAGAAAACGAGCCAAAGAATGGGCTGTTTTTATGGGCCACCAGGAGGTGTGTTCGAAGTCTGTGCTAACATGGAAATATAGATGTAGCCTCTAATGTACATAGGGCTATTTCTCCTAGAAAGTACCACTGGATGTACCTGAGTATGAACAGAACATTACACCTTCCCTGGGAAGCAATGACTGCCATCTCTGATCAGCCTGTCAGGCAGAAATAACTGTGTTGCAGAGCTACCACATGATGTGTTTCAGCAACAATGGCAAAAGGTCCAGGTCAGCTCCTACAGACAAGATTCTGTAATGGTCAAAGAACTCAACCAAACCTTCATTTGTCCTGGCCTCCAGGGAATCAGGAAAAAAAAGTGATAATTTTTGCTTTTTTCAAGTTGCACAATGATGTAATCTTTTATTGAGGTTGCTATTTAATAACAGGCAAATGGGAAGGTGTTAGTACCTCTTAAACTACAGTTTAGACCTTCTGTGTACATAACATACCCCAGATCAGAGCTGAGTCCCACCTGTGCCTACATGAGAAAAATCATACGAGATGAGCCTGGAACCAATCTCCTCTCAAAATAATTTTTTAACTTATCTGTTCATTTATAAAAATTGTGTTTACTTGTTTTATAATATTTCTACATTTTCAGACATTCATTGACAATCGTATGGTTTACCATTAGATAGAATAAGAAAATAGAATAACAAAATAGTGAAATGGAATTAGTATAAAAAAGGATTTAGTGCAAAATGTAAATGCTTTGCTCTGTCCTTGATGTTTAATACTCATATCTTTCAGCTCATCTACCTTTTTTATTATACTTTCACCTTATCCTTCATATTTACTCTCACACACAGAAATTCTTAGTTCAGAGAATAAATATAGTACAATGCAAAGGGTTATGAGCATAAAAAATGCATTAGAGAAAAATGTAAATGCTCAGATTTTCCTTGATATTTAATACCCGTATCTCTCAATTCATGCACTGTATTTATTAGACCTTCATCTTATCCCTCACCGTTGCTTTGACAGTAAAAACTTCTTGTTCACCAAGAGGTGCAACTATTTGTGTTGAGTACTGAATAGTAATCCTGCTGCAACTGCCAAATTCACCATGGGGTTTGTAGCTGGAGACCCTGCTTCTGAGAGAAGAATCTGAGAAGTTTTGAATAGAGTTGTTGGCGCAGGGGCTGATATAACATCGGTTTGTTCCTGTAGTTAGAGTGGGATTAGTCATTTCTATTTGAAAAATGTTGTACTGAGAGCTCTACTTGCATGTTAGTATTGCTACCAGCAGGGATCTGAGGCCATTTTCGCTTCTAACCCCACCAAAGAGAGTCATAGATCTCCTCTATTTCCAACTTCATTAGGTGCTATAAAACTGAGATGTAAGTCAGCCTGGCTTCAAAGAACGTGTTCACTGATCGATTGGTACCAGTTGTTTTACTACAATTTTTTAAATATACAACTGCAAAGCTGATTTTTTTCCCATCAAGTTAATAATTATTATGATATACAGATGGATGAAGTTTGAACAAGTCAATCAACAACTACAAATGAGAGTGGAGCTGTGCTGTTACGAGCTGTCGTAATAATCTACACCTTCCACCACCTTTGGGAGTAATTAGGATTTTGGACAGTTGCCAACACTCATTGGGCTGACTTTGTTTTTTAGGAGCTAATTTTCAAAGTTCTCCGATAATGTATCTAAAGATGCTTCACTGCTGATCTAGAACCAAAGCTGAAACAAAATCCCACTAGTTTTCCAAAAGAAAGAACAAGAAGGGTCTCTAGAACTAAGACAGTTTATAATAAATACTGCTATTTAAAGAAATAAGAAGTGAAAAAGAAGAAATAATGAAAAGATAATAATTTGACCAAGACAGGGTGTTGAAAAGTTGATAGAAATCTAACTTACATAATACAAAGACAAATGCAAAGGATTAAAATACCATATAATTTTGAAACCATTACAATATGCCTGAGTGGTTCTTTATTAGGGAGTCTCAAAAAAGCATGTAATTTCGTCTCCTGCAAAAGCTGTAATCTCTCTGCTGGGTCTGTTAAAAATGGCATTTCAACCTCCCCTGTGAAAGTCTGATTTTGGGAGTTTCTGTCAGGCTGCTCTCATTACTTTAATGCATTTTGTGCATATTGTAATAACGTAAATGTTTTAATGCATTTCTTTTCAGATGTGTCTGGACAGCTATCTCTAAATCACTCTTGTGTAACAAGAGGTAAAGAAGTTATAGTTGGATCAATGGGAACTGTTGGCAATGAAGAAGCATTTAAACTTTACTTTGTTCATTTTCCTTAGCAGAACTTGCAGTAATAGACTTCTGAAAACTACTCCTAGTTATACTTTTTTAGTTCTTGACTTTTAGAAAACATTTAAGTGAGATAAATGAATTTGGAAATGAACACAAAGTGCAAGCTATAATGCATACCTCCCTCACAAACCACGTGCAAATCATTTTTATAAAATGCAATTAGCCACGTACAAGGATGGCAAGGGACTTACTTTTGAACAACTGGAAGCCATCATACTGAACCTGTCAAGCAATAGCCTCCAGAGAACATGGAGCTGGGGAAGAAAAGCCTCACTGTCATTTAAAGTCGGGTTGATTTCCTAGAATTATTAGAATGAGAAATTTTGTTTGACAGGTGGCATCATCACACTTTATACAGAAATTTGTAACTCAGTACCATGGAATTGAATCTAGTCAGAAAGATAAAACTCTACCAGTTCTTGGAAAGACCTCAAACCTGCAATTTTTTTCTCATCCAAGTCCAGTCCCCTCCAATAAGGTAGCTAGAATTATCACAGAGTAACAGAGCATAGTGTTGGAAGCATGACTTGGGCCTAGAAAGCAAGTCATTCGGCACAATGGCCTTATAAGTAGCAAAACACTATCACTGTTTGGAAGCAAATATCACCATTGTAAGGGTGTCTCTGATGTCTTATACTCTTACATATAAAGACGATCTCAACCTGACAATATTTAACCTCCTGTCTTGCACACATAATCGAAGGAATAAAAATAAATTCATTCCTTTAAGAGGGATATCTTGAAGTTCCATTATGATCATTCACATGCCAATTTACTTCCATGTGCAGACTCTACTTCTGTAAGCATACTATCAGTCTAATGGAGTAAATAGCTTATTCATTAGAGAAAAATAAAAGGTTGAAGCTTTTAGAGTTCAGCTGGGCATAATTTACTGATAGTAGCAAGAAAAAGGTCAAATTTCCTACTTAAGCAGAACCATCAGGCAATTACTTAATCGTATATCAAATAATAACACCACAAAGCAAGAGAAAAGTTTACAAGTTTGTGTATATTAGCTAAGACTTAAACTGGGTTGAAGATGTGTGAAGATACAGTTACTGAGTTCAACACTCGGACATTTCAGAAGCTCCCCATTCAATAGCCACCACTTTCAGTAGCATAACGACCTACTCTCCAAATTGAATACTTGGATCAGGATTTAGCCCACTGAATGGCAGATGCTCACCCACATCAGGTTCCTTTTTGTGGTTTTTTGCTACTTATCTCTGTATCCTCCAGTGCTGCCTGAAAGGTTCTTGAACAAATGCTGATCAATAACCATAAAAGGATTTTAGAGGAGATCATTTAACACCAGCACTGCTGGCAGAGAAAGCCAACACACACCAAGTCCACTGTTCAACCTGATCTAACCACAGTAATTAGACACTTAAGATGTGAGCCTTATGCACATGGCCTCTTGCTCAGTAGAAATAAGTTTAGCCTTTGGCTTGACCTCTGGCTAAAATCAATCTGAAACAGCTCACTTGTAATCTTCCTGAGCACTGTAATTTAATTCCAAGGATTCGTATTTCCCATCATTAGGGATATGCTGTATAATTTACAGGAAATATCAGTTTCTGAAGCCCTGTTGTTCTGACTTAAAGAGTTTTCTGATGTTCCCAGAGAAGTCTTTCTTTGCCTGGAGACTGGCAATAGGTTATGGAACAAGTGGCCTTTTGGATCCACTATTTAGCTCTGAGGTTTTGCTCTTATAATTTGGCCATGTTTCCATTCACACAATTTATTAGGATGAGGAAGTGGGGTTTGCTTCACTTGAAAATTGGTTTAGCCAAGCAAAAAGCTGTTCTATGTCCTCAAAAGGACTCCTGACCAGTTCTCTTGGGCTAAATGTACCAACCCTAGATGGGGAAAATCATTAGGAGATACCTGTGGAGACAAAGAAGAGGAAAACTATCTGAAGCCATGATCAATATCAATGAGACAAAACCAAGAGAAGGAAAAGATTTTTCTCTGTTTGTGGCATTTATTGTTTTTGTAAAATACTAGATATCAGGCTTGCAATGCAAAGTCTCAGGCTCAGCTGAAGGGGCCCAGTGTTTAAACTGCCAGGACAGCCTAGGAGATGCATAAGCACAGTCACCTGCACAGGGAATCAGGTACCTTTAATATACGACTTAAGCAACTGAATTATCACAAGAAAATCATTTTGAAAACTAAGTAAAAGATTTTTAAAAAGTAACCTGCAATGCAGACAGCAGCTCTGTGTGAGGTACTCTGAAATGTAAGAAAATTATTGACTCATCCGTGTCTGCTGGAGGTCAGGGCCTGATCTGCTCTGAGGCTGTTAAAAGAACCTTTTCTAAATTACCACATTTTTATGCATCTGGCCACTTTTTGACTTTGAGCTGCCTAAAATTTTTGAAAATCGAAACTAGTTCCTAAATTATTAATCATCCTTGAGTGAGCAAAGCTTTACTTCCCTATTCCTGAACTCAAAGTACTGATGGATTTGCCTTTGTAAGTGTGCCCACTACACCCATCGGTTCTCTGTGCAAAATCAAGCTAAAGTTACTGCAAGTCAACATGTTTTTTCTGCTTGTTGTCTTTTATCATTAGCCAAGATTATGACTCCTTTATATCTGTGCTTTTGTTTGTACAGCTCCCAGCATAACAGGGAATCTGTAGACACTGCTGGTTCATTGGTACATTTTCATGTACCAATCCACAGGACAGAGAAAATGGGTTTGGAGTTACATCACTTCTCTCTTCCATTTCTGATATGGACTGCAGCAAATTCGCTGAAGAGAATCTGGGCTCAGTTTTGGATCAGCAGAGCCACAGGCCCTAAAAGCAGCAGATCAGACTGAGGAAAGTAGACCATACAAATGTTTTTATTTTCTTTTCTCGGATAGAGCATTTCCTGGATTTCTTTGGGTGGCACAGATGCTGGAGGTGAAGAGAAAGAGTAAGCAGAGAAGACCTTAGCAGCTCACTTAAACTGTCCATGAAACTGCAGCCTTAACCTTTGCTGAGTTTAAAGATGGAAGATGGAAGAGCAAAATATTCCCAGATTCTTTCTGTGCACTTTCACAAGAAAGTGTATGTGTGTATAGGTAAAATAATTTCTTTTTAATGTTTACAACAATTAAAAAAAAAAGGATAACCACGTGTTCTATCAGCTTGCTAGGCAAAATGTCTCCTTCGGCCATGGGTTAAACTGTTATCTTTAGATACCTAGGGAATTTTTTAATCTTGCTAAATTTCACAAGAGGCTTAACTCTAAGGGTAACCAAACGTTACTGTCCTTGCAGAATAGAGACTGTAATTACAAGAAATTTAAAGAGTCCTACTTGACCTTTAAAAAATGCACACTTAACAAACATATTATGACTGCAGACACAACAAAAAATCTAAATTTTTCAGGTATTTATTAAAACTGTCGTCACACTAAAAATCTTTTCTTTCTTTTGTTTCTAAATTGGGACAATGCTTAAGTATGTGTGGGAGCATTGCATGGATATAAAAACTTGGGTTTTTTCAAGTGTTGATGTATCCTGCTAATAAAACATAAGCAACTAAGACTATCCATGTAAGGCAGCTGTTAGTGCTTGTAAAAAGAGAAAGCTGGGAGCTTGAACATAGATCTTTCTAACAAATTTTGTCTGTCCTTCCTTAGTCAACAAACCTTCCTGTGGGGCATGTGGGGAAAAGAAAACTCCTGTATTAATTCCCTGATCATCCAGTATGTGCTGTGCTTTATGCATATTACCAAATATGTGTTAAAAACAGTGTCTCCTGGGACAAAGTCGTGGGACTTGGAAAGGTCCAGTCCTTTGCAAACTGCAGCATGGAAAAAGAACTTTGGAGCACAGAACTGCATGGAGCAGTCACTCCTCCAAGCGTGTGTTTTCAGTCTTCTCTTCTTGAGAACATGGAAGAATCTTTCTTCATACTTTAAAATTATGACATTGGTATAAATCCAGGGTGAAAATTGCAACACAAAAGGGAGATGTTTCATAAAGTTTTAAGTGATTGAAAACAGGGAGTTACAATGCTAACTACTTTTCAATGTTAATTATAGAAGCTGCTACCAGGCATATTCTATAAATACACACCCTCTTCTCTAGAAGTAACAAGAGCATTTTCTGTGATCCCGTTATCACACTGAAACAGGAATTCCCATCATTTTGCATTGTTAGCTGTATTTTGATACAGAGATTTGTCTCGCATACAGAGCATTTACAATTCTGCATACCAGAAGAGGCTTCTTCTGCTCATGACTGCATAATATATCTGAAGTAGAGTAATTATGGCAGTGTTTTATTTATTTGACCACCTCTTAATAGCCAGAACTGGAACTAGTCATGTTTCTTGGACCACTTACTCACAAAAGAACATTTGGGAACCTGCACACATTTAAGTAAGATTTTCTGACTTGGGCATTTCCTGAGGCCAGTTTCTTAATTTGGAATGAAGGGGAAGCCAAGTTCCTCACAGGTGCAAGGACCCAGCAGCTAAAGAAGATGATGAATACCCAAAATTGATACCTACGTTAGTGTCAGACCACAGGCAGGGCTCTGAATTAACCACCTAGACAGAGTGAGTGTTCCTGTATTTCCATCTCATTTTGTTTGCAGCCTTGGGCAGTGACTGCAAGTAATCTGTGTACATTCACTCACTATGCACTGCTATGGTAACGTCAGGGTGTGCTGTGGTAACAGGGATGTGATGGCAACCTGTGATATTCACAATAAAGCTCCTTCTCGTGATTCCAGGAGCTGAAATGGCCAGTTCAATCCCTGAATTCCACAAAGGAGGAAAACAATGCTTTATTTGATCTTGTTTTGTGTTTCCAAGTTGTTTGAGTATAAGCACGGAGGAGTGGTTTTAGGAAAATGAAATTTTGATTGTGTACTGCTAAGTCCAGGTTAAAAAGTACAAAAAAGAAATATTAAACTTACAGTAGAACTTCATGCTGTAATCTTTGGTGAGACAGTCTGAGATGTTACTTATAGCTATCTTATTTTAGACTCTTAATAAAAACTCTATAGTCTGTTGAGTATATTATCATTTCTCCTTCTTCCTTCATACCATCCATTCAATGTGATATATGTTGGTTGTAAATATCTAAATATCTTGCTACCATTGGAAAAATTTGCATAAGAGTGATTGATCTAAAAACTGATAACCATTTCAGGCTGAAGACATGTTCTCTTCCCTTTCCCCATCACAAAAATCTTATCTTTCCTTACAACAGTAAGTGCAGTGACTCCCATTGAGCTGGAGAACCCTATTTGAAAAAGCCATAATTAAATAGGTGAACCCTTCTCAGAGTGCACTCTAAAAATGTCAAGAGATATTTCTGATCAGCCCATAATTGGTCTTTCACATATTTCCTATGTCAAACATTTATAACCAGCATAAAGCTCTTCTGGAGACAACTTTTGCCAGAACTAATATCATAGTTTTGAAGCGCAATAACATAAAAACAAGATCTGTTTTTTTACTGTATATTCTAATCTCACATAGCACAGAGGGGGAAAAATTAGTTTAAATAAATGTTAGCTGATGGAAAGATATTCACAGGTACACAAAAAGTAAAAGTCAGCATGAATTATGTTCTTAAGCTTCTTTGTAGTCTTTAAAAGTTTTATTCTCAACATGGAACTCTTTTACTGGGAAAATGTTTACAGCAACACTCTCTGAGAAACTTGCAGCTCTGGGATGTTGGACACAATCTCCCTGATGGGTATCAAAAATCTGATTAGAGATCAGAGCATGTGCATACACTTTAAGTTTAAATACTAGTTAAAAACAAGGTTAGTTGCTATATCAGTTGCTGTATGAAGTGGTAGGTAAACCAGAAGTAAACTATTTTGTTTCATGAAGGCTTCATTTTTTGAGGGATTCATTAGAATGCTGTTCTCAGGCCACATATAAGAGCAGTTTTCTGGTTAGACATCCATAGCTGGTCATTTGTCAGACAGCTCCAAAGAAAGTTCAGCGCTTTAAACAAAGCAACAATGGTTTGGTTTGGTTTGATTTCTTTCATGTAAGTGATTAAATATGACTTTAAATTATTAGAAGCCCCAAAATTTGGCATATTTGAAATGCCAGTGAAGGAATATTCAGATTGTATCATGGAGAACTTTCGTGTTGTTCCTTCTGCCCTTTCTAACTATTATGCTTTTACATAAAGAATTTTGTGTGTTCCCTTTGTAAAGGGATTTAGTAGGGATGCATCTGATAGTGTGTCTTAGGAGGTATTTTCCAAGGAATTTTACTTTTTGAGTATTTCCATATGCTCATAAATGTGTGTGAAGATGATAGATTTATAGTTACTGTATACTACCAGAATAATCCCCCAAAACTCTTTTAAATCAATGTCTGTTCTGATTTCTCCCTAATCAGACTTTTTTTTCTTTAACTTCAGGCTGTAAATCCATGAAGAAAAACATTAGCAATTGCTCCCTGGGGTTGATACAGTGCTTCAAAGAAGGAGCATTTAATTCCCCTAAGTAGAGAGATGATTCAAAGAAATCCTGTAAATGATCAGCTAAAAAGAAAGAAGCATTTAACTGTGCAGAAATAACATGTTTCATTGTTACAGCACCAAGAAATTATGCTGTGCAGTCTGGAGCTCCATCTCCTGGTACTTGTCAAAGAACTAAAATGATTACCAAGTGCCTCCTAATCTAAACACAGATAGCTCAGATCACCCAAGCCATGTTGCAGGGTGGCAATTGCAAGATTCCTCACCCCGCAGCAAATCCAGTTTTAGGTTTGTAACCTCCGTGGTTTGAGGTATGCAGGATGCTTTTCCAGGTCGTGCTGGACTCACCGGAGTAGCTCACCAGCTCCTTCACTGTAAGCTATGCTTGAATAGCATCATCCTGCATTCAGTGAAAATCATGGGAGTTTGTGCCTATTGCCTAGCTCACAGGTTTTGAGAAGGGTGGAGGCTGCAACTATGCAAAAGCACTGAGCAAACCCAAATAAATATTATGCACTCTAATGTATTCGATTATTAAGTTGTGAAGAAACAGTCATTTGAGGGTCAGAGTATTGTCTAGTAAAGAACTACCTGAATTTCTCAGTTAAACTTTTCATTTAAACCCTTTTATATTTTTATATAGATACGTATATGTGTAATTCTCAGTACAAATTTTACCAGAGCTCTTAAAACGTGATTTCTACTTGACAAAATACATTGTGGCCAAAGGAAATACCACACAGGTAAGTGAGTTAAATGTACAATAGACAAGTGAATGTAATACAGAGGGGAATACGTCAGTCAAGGTTAGGATGTCAGTTTGGAACAACGCATTATATGTCACCATTGGAAGCCAAGGGATTTTGTCTATGTATCAGCCACTAAAACAACAATAATAGGAAAACCACCACAGATAATACATTTCAGGATTATTTCTGAATAAGAAAATGTTATGAATATTGCTTATTCTATTAGAATCTCTTTCTGTCATCTGGCTGGTAAATGTACCCATTCTTGACATACTTGTATTACTTTTTCTCCATGAATAGATTTAGAAGTGAATATCCCACCATTTCTTAAGAAAGATCATTCTGTAAGTCACTTAGGATGGTTTTGCTTCTATTAAAGTATTTACAGGTAAATAAGCTATTTTATTCAGCCAATCAAAAATACTGTAACTAAAATACATTGCTACTGCTGTGTGGTATTTGGATCATTAATTTAACATACTGGCTTCATTTTAGACATGGACTTTTTATCAGCACTGCCAGTGCAAGCCTAGTCAATCTAACACTTAAGTTTACAGCTTATCTCTTTTTGTTTTGTTTCTTCATCATTTTCAGGCTTACAGGGATCACATGGAAATCTAAATCTGTTTGAGAGAGGACTCTTGTGAGAGAAACAGATCGTGCAGTGTGGGATGGTGGTTTCTTTGGCAGTGAGCGGTGTCTGTGATCCACATTTAGCTGAAGTAACTGTCACTCGTGCACCGCTGACAAAGTGCACGTTGCCCTCCCCATTTCACTTACAGGCTGGCTATCAGCAGTTATTGAATCCAAGTCCTGCTTTGTTACCCCAGTGTGAAAAGATACTGGCCTCATTATTGTAAGCTTGTTTATTCCAGATTTGTCCCATGTGAGAGCAGACATTAACCTGTAAATTGGTATTGCTGTACTCAGCTGCCCAGTAAACTAAGGTGCACACATTTCTCTTTCAGGAGCTAGACTTAAATTTCATTAACCGAATAAGACATATGTTTAACATAAAGAGGAAAGAATAAATATGAAGGGGAATATGAAAGGGAAAGAATAAAACTCTGAGCAAATATTATTAAAGCGCTTTTACAATATTTCTTTAGAGGAGGAGCAGCATACACTTGTATCTACTCTGAAGTTTAATCACATGTAGTGTTGATCCTAAAAAGACAGCTAAGAATTGATTTGGGACTATGAACTGCCTTTCTTGTGAATCGTTATGCAGCAAATTCCAGTAATATACGTCCATCCTCCCACAGGAAGCTGAAAATAGTAGAAATCACTGGCATTATGTATGTGGCAATTCTCTTAGAAACTGTTATTGCTCCTCAAATTATTGCAGATTCTTATTATAAGGCACGTGCCTGATCAATAGCAAGCTTTTATTAGTTCCCTTACCAACCTTTCAACATATTAGACACGGCTGATGTTGTAACTTAAAACTTGTCAGGAACAATGCAGAAAATTTTCAAAGCACTGGGAATGTTCAAGTAGCTGTGCTTTTCTGCTCTTTTCTTGCAGCAGTCTGATAATACTTTAATGAACTCTGGCCTCAAGCTCAGACTCCAACAGCAAACAAACACATAATAATTCTTGAAGGTGAGCTTGTAATTCTACCCTAATATTTCACCAGGCATTTATCTCTCTGACTTTCCGTGGTTCACATGCAGCCCAAGTTTGCACAGCTGAATGTGACAGAGAATGATGCTTGATCTGCACCTGTTTTTTTCCACAACCTGTAATGATTTTTTCATTGTGACAGTATAATTTATATTTATAATATTTATAAAATAATTATTGCACAACCTGTATCATTTTGCCTTTTGGTACAGCTATTAGAGAAATGAAAGAGCTTTCCAGCTGAGATTTCCTACAGGAATTCAATCATCTGGACCTGGACCTAGTTAGGCCTGTATCCTAAAAATGAGAGCAGAGGTCTGGCTCACTGTTCTTACTGAAGGGTGACCTGCTGGTTAGAATCAGTGTAAGGAGGAATGAACTGTACAGCTCTCAGTAGGCTTTGTGTGAGGCTTTTATACTACTTAGTATTACCTCAAAAGTGTCATATGCCTCCAAAGATACCAAATCTAACTATCCCAAATAGTTCTGCTTAGCCAAACAATCTGTAAGCTGCTCTTTAGCTGCTCAACCTCTCACAGTGCTATGGTGTGCAACTAGTGGTGTACCTGCTTCCCAGCAATATGGGCTAATTCTTACAGTGATAGCATATTCTTACAGATCCACAGAGATCATTACAATCATGACCTTTTAAAAAAAACCTAGTGCTTCAAAATACTAGACCCAAAAACCTTTTAGGTATTTTTGATTCTGGAACTTTGTTACAATTAATTGCAAATACAACACCAAACCAAGAAATCCTGAATGTGACTATCATTTTGCTAAACTTACTCTAGGATGGCCAAAAAAAAGCTTCTCATAATAGAAGATCTCCTAAATAAATTCCTTGTCCTCCTAATGTTTATTTCCTGTATTGATGAAGATTCCTGGCTTCACGACATTAACGTTTTCAATAGCACCTTCTCATTTTCTGTCACATAATTAATGAAAATATTGACTGATATCTAATGCCAGGTCAATTCTTCCACTAATATCTCCTCTGCAACCTAATTATTCCCACTGTTTATGACTTATCATTAGCTTCCCATTAGCTAGAAGCTTACCTTCCTTACTATCCGTGTGATGTTCTTCAGCTTAAGCCACACAATCTCACGAGATGTATCAGCTGCATTAGTAGGACATAGAGAAATTAATTCTACCATTTTCCCTAAAACCACAGACCAATTCTCCTCAGCAAAGAAAGGCAGTAACACGTTTTGCCACTACTGTCCTTGGTGAATCAATGGTGTATTTCATTAATTATATTTCAGGGATTTTCATTCCTTCAATCTACTTTAAACCCATATGATATTGAGTAAGAGTCAACAAGAAGCCAGTGTGCACCTTAGGTGCGTAATCAGAGTTGGCTACTACTCCCATTATTATACTATGGCAAGTACTACAGCTGTAGTCTAAAGGCACATATATATTCAGATTTGAACATTTAGATAACAGTGACCTGGTTTTTTATATTATCTCAGAATTACAGTGCCTAACATTAACAAACTGACTGCAAAAATATTAGATTGTGAGTTTTGACCAGACAACTAGAGAGAACTAATCTTCATCTACTACTCTTGCTGTAGCTGGTGTTTCAAGGCTGTGCAGCACTCTGACAGAGCATCTTGTTTGGGGAACACTTGATGTGTGATGCACTCACCAGACAGGAAGTAATGACTACAATAAGCACTGGACTTTAAGACAGGGTGACTGACAACGAAACCACTTAATGAGAATATAGCAGGCATTCCATGCTGTGTAACCTTGGGCACCGCTCAGCTCTGGAGCCTGTTTCCCCACCTCTCTGTCACAGAGGGAATGCAAACTGCCTTCTTCAAGAAGTGCACTGAGATCCATTAATGTTACATGTTAAGGAAACTACTATTAACCATTTCACTAGAAAACAGAGTTTTCCAAAACCTCACTAAGTGAACCCAGCCAAAATCCCACAGGAGGTCTTCCAGCATGCTCCTTCATGTATGCATAGAGTGTGGTTGTCACCTTTCTCTTCCAAAAGAGACTTCCAAGTCTGGTTAAAAAGTCAAATCATTCCCATGAGGCATTCCTGTAACGTAGGATGTCATGACGTGCCTCAATCTCATATATGAGGATATCCATTGATGCTAAACAACCTTTTCTTCTTTTAGGTTCAAACTTGCAATGTCAGATTTGGGGACAATCAAGAGTTTCCACTAACTGTGCAGTTCACCTGCAGACTTAACAAAACAAGTTTGTCTTGTGGTTTTTCTTCTTGTTCCTGCTAAATTGGCCTTTTGAAGACTAAGGGCTTGTGAGCTGTGCATGTTAAAGGCTGAAGTCTCGTTATAGGGAAACTGATTTTTTTAAGGCTTGAGGGATACTGAAGGTAAATTGAAAAGAATGCCATGGAGTCCTTGTGCAAGTCATTCACCTTGTAGAGCACCAGGCTGAGAGAGCTCAAATGCCACTCTACATAACAAGCTCAAAAACACTAATTTAAATAACAAGCACAATCTTCACTTGGGATCCACGCTGAGGCATTTGTGGATTGTGCAGCCTGAACTCCCAAACAACATTATTTGAAGAAAAAAGAGGAGTAATTCCTTTTTTAAAGTGGTAATTCTGGGATCAAGTCTCAAAAGCATTTGAACATTTCAAGGACTATTGCTGTACTAAATTGTTCTTAACCACAACTATTAAACTTTAAAAGAAACAGAATGCTTTTTTCAAATTCAAATTATTAGCTTCATGTCTCACAAGGATAATGAATCTATGCATATTCTTGTCACTTCAACTTTGGCAGAAAGTACAATATTTGTGCTTTAAAGCTGGAAAGTTAATTCTTGCTAACAAGGGATGTAGAAGATGTCTTAATGTCTCAGAAATTATCCACAAGAACAAGACCTAAAACTCCTATATCTAACACTGATCTAGTAAAAATATTTTAGTGAGTGTAACAGTCAGATTTCAAGGAAGAAAGGTGCACTAAGGGTCCACTAAATAAAAAGATATTGCATCTGGCCAGTGAAGTTCTTTCGTACAAATCTATGTTAACTGGAATGCCACACCAAGTACTGCTATGTATTTGTTCCATCTTTATAACTTCCTCAGGTCTGCTAATGCTATAGTTAAACTTCAGTGGATGTGTTTGCAGCTGGTTTGGACACCTCTTCATATTTAAAAAGTCTGTCATAACTAAAAAACATTGCATTTTCAACAGTACAGAAGAATATTTGCTGGTTTTCACAGAGTAACTTTGAATTTTGAATGAAAATATTTATCCATAAGACCATTTAAGTTCATGTTAGAAATTCAGGTATTTCACCTGGTCACCATCACTGCTGAAGATTTTTAGTTCACAGAAAAGGGCAAGAGTCTAATTTTGTTTCTTTAAAATGAAGAAAAATGCATACTTTAGAAATGGATCCTTTGTCTCTAAGATGATAAATTTTACAAAAGTCTCTCTTTTAAATCAGCTGAGCTCAGCATTTCATTGGGTTTAACAGAATTTCTTTCAATTCAAATGTGATTTAAAATCCTTTTCCAGATCTGAGTGATACTCTTATTTAAGACCTAGATCATACTCAAGAAAGTGAGCAAGATCTTCAGAGGTATCTTAGTTCCTATGACAATTTGTATAAGTACTTACATTAGATTGAATTATCATTGTTAGAACTAGGCACCTCCTGTTTAGCTGATGGGAAGATGATGAATTGTGCAAGGAATATATGCAGATATAATGCAAGTACATGTCTTAAGGCAAAAGCAATAGATAAGGAATCAAACACCTGTTTTCAAATTCAGTTATTTTCAGAAGAGTGTCATTTTTCCTTATTGGTTTTTCAAGCCAGTTTTGAGACAAGTCCTACAATTCATCCGCAGTTAAAGCTCCCATTCAGTCAGTGGGAACTTTGCCCACTTCCAGGAGTACAAGCCGTAGCACTTGGCCCTAAGAATTTAATATTGTTATAATGACTCATTATTGAATGTTTAGTTTAATAACTGCGGCTTATTAAGTGTATTAATCTCAGCTGATGAATGCAAAAACTGTGAAAATCTGTTTTTCTTTACATTAGCGTGCAATTATTTAACTGAAAGGTTCAAAGAGACACATCTAATTACAGTGTTGCTTTAAAAGTATTTAAGCATCAGTTATTAAAATATCATTTGAAATATGCTTATAGACCTCCTGTAGTGTTGTTAAAATGCAAAGTTCTGTTTTCAGATTACTATTTACCATAGGTTTCCTCTTCAATACTGAATAATTCCTTACAAAATCTGCTTGATGTAAAGGATTGAACTGTTTCCTGTAAAACAGAAGAAGAAGATGCAAGGGTTTCTGTGTGTGCAGAATGCACATGTCTATGCTTAGGCTGAGATAGCTGATTGAAAATCAAAAGTAGTGATGCACATTCACAAATTAAGAATCCTTTTGCTGAATTGGCATTTACAGGGAAAGCATCTATTAATTCTAAAAGAAGCCTGCCAGGCAGTCCTCTATAATTAGGTAAATAAAGACACTTATCACTATCTGCAGCGAAACTAATTCTGCTTGCTATTCAGCATCTTCAAATATTTGTCCTCAAACTACATCGACTTGCCTATAAGAAAATGTCACAAGTATCTTAGTTGTTTACTGGTGATTTAGTCACCTGTTTTTTGGGTTGGACAGACAAACAGTGCATATCAATCCTGAAAAATTCCTGCCAAGTTCTGTACACCTGACACATGTGAAAGGAACAACCAGAAAAGGTATCTTTGGTGGGTAATGTAGCATGACAAGCATCTACTAAAATTCTGGTTGGTCAAAGACACATAAGGTGTTGGGATAAAAGGAGGCAGAGCCCTAAACATGCGTATGGATGATAAGAGCCTGGAACTTTTCCAGCAACTTCAACCTTCAGAGAAAGGGTGATGCAATAGAGCTGCTCATCTGCTGAACCTGATCAGGAACCACAGAAGTTGGAGAGTTCCCAGCCTCAGAAGAATTTCTCTGCCCTATGGCTTAGGCACATAATAACTATCCTTGCTGAACTGTTAAAGTACAGGTTTTCAGTCTTGCACAGATGCAAGACACTAAGAAAGCCTGTTAGATTGTTTTCTCACTAAGCCACAACACTGCTCAGTTAACTTCTTTCTGCTCTTAAACTTGTATATTATTCTTTCTTTCTTTTTCTTTCTTTCTTTTCCTTCCTCCCTTCCTTTCCTCACATTGATGTTAATGTTATTGTTCTTTCTGACTCACACAGTAATCCTGTCACTTCATTTTCTTCTCTGCCTTCTGATTCTTATTTCTCATGGGGAGGAGATCTCAGTTCTCCTTGTTCAGGGCTCAGGCTGTGTACCTCGGTGCCTCCAAGGTCAGTACGTACTGTGGTTGTACCAAATACAGACAGAAAAGTTGCAGACAAGAAAGGAGTGCAGAAAAGCTGCAGGGCAGCTTGCAAAGAGTACTTCCAGTCAGAGTTAATTAGCCATAAACCTCCTTAGACTGCTCAACCCAGGAACAGGCTATTGGCTTGTTCTTTAAGATATCTTGTCATGCTGTCAGCTTTGTGTAAGTAATGACTAAACTGCAAAAGCTGTGAGATTGCTGCCTCTTTCACAAACTGTCTCCTTGGTTTGCTTTGCTCCATGCTCCCTGTTCGCATCCATCTGTTTTCCCCTATTGTAGCAGGATTGCTATTTTGTCCTGTGTTCCTACCGCTCTACCAGAATCAGGGTATCAGGTTCTGCCAAGTATCAGGGTTTATTAGTAGGATTGCACCTTCTAAACAGAAAAGCAGTGATGTATCACAGCATTCATTCTTTCACCCTCTATAGAGACAATCACAGCAAGCCAAGCTCTGGATGGTGTCACATGGTTGAGAAACAGGACTTGTTTGGGGGACATTCATGTAAGAGGCAGGGAGAGGACCACCACCTCTGCAGAAAGCCCTGCTCTCAAAGGACAGGCACCACTCTCAGCTCCACACACACAAGATTTCTGGTTTAGACAGTTTCCCCAGGTAAAACAGTCACAATACAAAGGAATACACAAATATCACACAGAAATTTCAGGATTAATTTTTCCAGTCAAACAATAGCACAGCGTAAATATGGGTCATTTTCTGTGCAGGGCAGCTAATACGAAAGTTGTGACCGGTGCAGAAGGCTTTTACCTTCACTGTGGTCCAAGAACCTTGGTGGCTCATGCACTGGTGGCCGTAGCATAGAGATTCTGGATGCGTCACCAGTCATCAACACCAGCAAACAAATAAACAAAGAAGCAAAAACAAAACAAGACGAAGAAAAAAATCTACCAGGTCTAGGGCTTTTCAACATCCACTTAAAAGTAAACTTCCTTAACTTGTGATCCAGTTGCAGACTCACTCTCGGGATTTGCAAACATGTTACTCTATTACCAGACTTGGAGAAGATTTCTGTAAACAAAAGCTGAAAAGCAGAAAAAAAAAAGAAAACAGAGTGAAGTTTTTAGTGATAGCATCACAACATTTGTTTTCCCAGTAAATAATTATTACCCTCCTGCTCAAAGTCGTCAGGGGAAGAGCAGTTGGTGTTAAGGCAGCTCTATGGCAGGTGTGCTGGGGAACAAGCTATCAGACTAGAACAACCACAGCTACATTCTATTTTCTTGCCCCAAAAAATATCAAGATACACTAATACTCTACTTTAAAAATTACTGGATGCTAGTGTGCAAAAGATATGTCAAGAATAGCATGCAGCATAGCAAAAGTTTGATATTACGGCTATGCATATTCCACATTTCCTTTGCAAAAGTGGCCGTGCTGATTCCTTGCTTTTTGTCTCCTAGTTCTGCGTTCAGTACAAAAGGATTCAGAGAAGGGAGTAGTAAGAGACATTCAGTCTCCTATAAAAATCCTAACCTAATCACAGTGCTGGTGCCTCTTTAGACCCCAACAGCAGGATCTAAGGGGCTCTTAGAGGTGATTATGGGCAACTCCTCAACACAACACATGAAAAGAAGAGCAAAGTAGCAACAGGAGTCCTGGTCCCTGCTGCGAGACCTAACTGGGCCTAGAGGCAGCTATCAGACTCTCTGCATGGAAACCCAGCAGGGGAATGGCAACAGCTCTTAAACCCTCTGCAGGACATTAGAGATGAGTACTAAAAAATACTAGAAAATCACACAGGAGTACTTAAATATTACTTGATCATTAACATAGTAATTACATCAGTGCTGCTCCTGCCTGATGCCATAATTTAAGAGGTTTCAGCATTTTCATTATAATCAGTAGCAGTTATTTCCTGTGGTTCATTGCCCATAAAATGTTAACCATAGGAAAAAAAAAAAAAAAAGGAGACAAAGAGACTTTGCCATGATGGCAATTAACATCCACTGTGGTGCTTGTGCATCCCTGAACTACAAATCACTCTGGTGGGTGCTTCATCAGGCTTCAGGGGGCCACACAAGGCACATTTGTTCCTGAAAGCTTTTAATAGAGGCTTTTAACTAAGATTTTTAATGGAACCTTTTCTGAGGAAGTCGTACACTTTTCAAGGAGGCCTATGTCTATTTTTGTTTCTCTTTTCACCAATATTTTAAAGAAAAGGTCCTGTATGTACAAGGTCACGTGGAGCTTGCAGTAGTGCTTCTACAATAATGTAGCCCCAGCTACTGTGCAGAAAGCATTTCTTAAGGGGCTGTAATTTCTGACATGTAGAAGGTGAACGATCAAGCCCTGCTGCCATCAAAATGAAACTTCAAAAAAGTTATAAGATATGAGTTTATCTAACAAGCTCTCACACATTTCGCAAATGGAAATGTAAATGATGGCTGCTATATACCAACCATATTGCATGATTAATTAATGCATTACAGGAGAAAAAAGGTTTATGTTTAAAGCAAGGCTGGGTGACTATGTCAGCGCATTAGTTTTTACAGTTTTGATCTGATCTGGGCAAAGAATTGCATTCAATCAACTTGAACTGTTTGTATTGATCTGCATAGAAGATTGGGGGGGAAGATATATTGTCTCACTATAAGCTTTTTCCTGGTTTTATTCGCTTTACAAGGGAGCAATATTTTTCTGAGCACAGATTGAGTGCAATGGCTCCATAAAACTGCCCAGGAGGCTGCTGCAGCACCATTAGAAACGTGTCCTCTCTGCTCAGAAGCTGCTGAGAAATACTGTTGAGGAAATGGAGTCCCCTGGTGTATTATTCCTACAGCTGCCGTGATGAACAAGCACTTGCAATTCACTGGAAATAATTCTGGGATTTGGTGACTAACATAGAAGTAGTGTATTTCTCCCCTAAAACTTTGCTTGCCATGTGAATGACTCCTTTAGAAATTAAATACCTTGGGAAATCACTTGATATGCAAGAATTAATATTAGAATTATAATTGCTTTTCAAATTCATGCACACACTTTCATTTTTTTCCCCTTGTTCTCCCTTTTTTCTTTTTTTTTTTTTTTTTTTTTTTTTTTTTTTTTTAATTCTTTCTTGCTTTCTGGGCTCCAGTTTTCCAGGAGCAGATTGTGGTTACCTTGAATTCATCTGTTAAGTGAAATTACCCTCCAATCACTGAAAGAAGCTGTTGGACTCAACACAGATTTCGGCTCAGGCACACAAGGAGGTAATTTGGGAGGAAGCTGTGACTTAGAGTACAGTTCCTCCTGTTTTCCCTTCACTTGCATGAAGTAGGGAAGAGGAGGAGTGCAAAGTGTGTTCTCTTACCCATTCTCAGGATGCAGCTGGCCTAGGCTGCCATAGCACACTGGAATGCTTTCATCTTCTTTGAAGAGGATTTCAGGGACTAGAAAAGATGTTAGCAAGAAATGATAGGTCAAACATGGAACAAATTCTATCAAACTCTCCACAGAAAGGCCAGGCGGTGAGAATTAACAGACCATCTATGCAACTCCCTTTGCATAAGAGCAAAGGGGAACCTTCCTGAGAATATGTAGGCATCTCCCTCAAATTAATCCATGCCATTGAACTTCTGTAACTGAGAAAACTGTTTGTTCCCAACTGTTTAACTTTGCCATACTTTTTTACCACCTGCAATGACATTTCATTACTGTGCAGTGACAGCAGCAAACCCGCCATGCAGCTATCAGCAGGAAAGGAAATTAGTGATGTTACGATTAACAAAACAGCTTTGACTCGGCCAACGCTGAGAGAAGACAGCCTCCAAGGGGATCAAATACTACAAGTATCAGGAAAGAAATATCAGCACCACCCGGGGGTTCCCTTGATCTGCTTCCTCCTTCTGTGGGTCAAAAGGGACTGGATGTGGCCAGGCAAACTCAAAAGGAAGGGCACTGTTTCCTTCTGGATTTCCTGTCCTGTTTCATATGGCTGATACTGAAAATTCACCCTTCTGCCCTCCAGACATGAAAGAAGTCAAAAAAGATACTCAGAAAAGACAGGAGGTTTTTGGGGGCTTAAGGCAATACCTAATGAATATCCTTGTCTGCAGCTGGCATTCTGTCCTGTCTTTTTCATGTCTGCAGTTTTTAAATTGTTTCCAAAGGGCAATGCAATCTGATGGCAAGCTTAAGGAAACACAGCTGAAATCTAATCATGGTTCTGTCATGGTTTGTTACAGATTTCCTTATCTTTGTAATCTCTGATTCAGATAATTAAGTGGAAAATGGGTGTAAGTGTGGAAGAAAACCTCTCCTGCAAAATTCAACAAATGCAACAAGCCTTGTCATAATTAGAGTGGTTTGGTTGTGCAAAGCAGTACACAAATGCTACCCTTATTCCAGTAGAATCTTCATTTACGTATCAAATTACAAAAAATATTATACTAGCTACATATCCTTATGGTGTAATTTTCTTGGTACAACAACTACTGATGGAATTTCAGCTAAACTAATGGACTCATATAAAAACAATAAATGTCATTCAAGGAGATATTTATGATGCTTCAACAGATGTGAGGCTATCTGTGCCTCCCCTACACAGCTTATTAGTTAAAACAACAAAATACAGGCTGAGCTTCCACACTACACTTTTTGGTAATAAAGGGGCAAAGTCCCTGTATATATTCATCACTAAAATAAATGCAAATTTTCTTTCATTTTCTCTTCACATTAACAAGTCTTTCAAGGATTTGATGTATTTGTGCATGAAATTCTGTTGATCTTGGTCTGCATTTTCCTACCTCTTCAGAAAATCCAAAAGTGACATATGCATAACCAATAGCTGGGATTTAACACTCCCTAAATGGGATACCCTTTCCTTTTGGCTGAACTGTACAACAAAATCCAAATAATGTATTTGTCCAAGACACACACTAAGTTTTGGGATGCATGTGACCAGCTGTAGTACGGGGTGTTGTCACCCCGAGCCGTGGTAAATCACATCATTGGACCAGTCAGCTCAGCAAACTGTCCTGAATAAGACCCACGTCACCATTTCAAAGGGAACAGCAAGTATTAAACAGCAGACCACGGGGATCCCAGCACGTCCTATTCCTCACCGTAATGAGGAACAGGGAAATCTGTACCAAGTCATTTTTATAAAAGTTCTGGGTTCTTGAATTGCTTCCTTCCTACACTTTGAATTACCTCTAGTTTGTCTGAGGTCTAACTTTTGTAAGATAATGTTTTGGGGCAGTGTTGAGGGTTTTCTTCCCACAAGGAAAGAGTGAGAAGGAATCTGTGTAGGAGTCTGTCGAACTGAGCGATTAGTTTAATACTGCTGAGATTTTATTGCAATATTAATGATGTGTTACAGTGCCTAAGGTCCAGGCTAGGCATAATTTATTATTTTTAATCTAAATAAGTAAATAAATACAAGAGTCATAGGAGAAGCTTCTTGCTTAATATTATCCGTACTGTGGCGGATAACCATAGTCACCATAAGATTAAAATATTTTATATATTCTTCCCATTTAGGAACCTACACACATCAAACCTCTGATTTCCACTTAAACACAGAGGAAAACATCAAGGTGATGAAATTTATCACCAAAGTGTATCTTGCCATTCTACTAGTTTACTACAAGAGTAAAGAAGGGATTCAGGCCACCATACGGAAATGCAACTATCACTTTCCCTTGATTACAAGATACTGAATGAACACTTAGAGGCTTGTTTGTACAAACCAGTTATGTACAGGAAAACCAGTAATGTCCTTCTTATTTTACTTCCACATTTTAATCACCCTACTACTTTCCTCAGAATGCTGCATATCAGCTTTTAAACTTAGTAAAAAGAAATAATTTGCAGTTAATCTAGGAAAATAAATCTAGAAAAATAAATCTAGAAAAATAAATCCAGATCAAGATTTACATTTTTCCATGTTTTCTAACCTTAAATTTAAGGAAAGAGAATCACTGATTTTCTCACTGTTGTATTTTTTTCTTTTTAATATGAGTAGAAAACCTCTGGCCTTTGAATGTCATGTTTTTTATACATTTTGAAAACCTCATGGGCATTTTGAGTGCAGGTGTAAGTAAGCAACTGGTAGTGCAGATGCTGAGCGTGACCCTTTCTGTATTTTTCAGAAGTATGTCATCTGGTCCTTCTCTCTGACAGGAAAAGTATAGCAACAATTAGACTAGAAGTAGTTTTACAAGTAATTTCATCATAGAACTGCCTTTATTAACATATTAATACCATATAAGTGATGCATAGGGACTTAGCTTTTGTACATCCATTCCTAAGGCTTACTCCAATGTCATATCAAAACCAGCCATTGAAATCAGGGGAAAAAAATGGACATAAATACTAAAAAAGACAAAATACTCTAGTGCATGATGCTATCTTCTATATAGAGTTTTTTCATTAAGTTTATTGCAGACTATCTCAGTTTCGCCTTCAAGGAAAATTCCTGTAGAACCACTGAAAGTTCTGGCCATCTAAAGGACAAAGAACTGTCAGACCTGAGCCACACACAGAGTTATGTGCCATCTAAAGTTAGTCAATTTAGTTGAGTTGGTTCAAGAAACCCAGTGGAAATTTAAACAGATCAAGGTCTCTTCTAGGCAGACAAAAACCATCACTTCTTTAAAGTGGTCAAATATCTGAGTTTAAGAGAGGCCTTAATTTCTCTGTTTTTCTCATTTTATTCTCGTCTTCGGAGAGTGTGGCTACTGTATTTCCCATTCAATATAGCTACATCTGCTCCTGGACCACACACGTTACTGGAGTACAACCACTCCAGTAGCTGCAGATGTTTGCACTTGCAGAGAATGAGGAAATATTTCCCTCCCGGAAAAGAAAAGGAGTGCCTCGAGCACTCCCGAATCAAGCCACAAGCCCATCCCGTGCCCAGTGCTGCTGAATGGTGGTAAGGAAGCACCAGGCTCTGTAAAGTAGATTGGCTTTTGTACCAGCTGGCTGCCACTCGCTCTGGGAACACTCAGCAGGCACAAAAGCAGCTGAGGCACAGTTCCCTTCAACTTGTACTCAGGGCCATGCTGTGCCCTCAAAAGCCAAATGGGTCTGACAGTACCCATCCACGTGTAGTTCAGAATCACTGCATTCCTGTAGACAAATGGATTTAAAAGAATGACCTATTCCTCAACATAACTAAGGCAAACCTACGATACTCCACTTTCAAAAATGTGACACTGGTTTTTCCTGAGTCAAAACTCCAGAAACATGTATAATGTCGTGGAGGTAACATCCACTCTTATCTGTCTACCTGAGATTTCCAGACCCATCTTACAGTTAGAGAGAAAAAGCAAAGAACCAATGCTTCTGTTTGTTATCCTCTTCTCACCTAATTTTCTTTTAAATTTTCATTTTCAAGCCTCTCTGCATTGCAGAGAAGTGTGTGTCAACAGACCAGAATTAAAAAGGTGACAAACTGTGAAGAATTAAAACTTCTAATTTAACAGATGAGCAACTGCAAATAACAAAATCTCAGAAAAACACAATTTTAATGAAAGGTGACATGCTGGAGATAGGAAGTTTCCCCCTCTCTTCTTCATCATGTAACAACAAATTAGTTTAGGAAGCCATACAATAATGCTGTGAATGCAATAACAAATTCATATCGTGTGCTGTTAGTTTTGTTTGCTTGTTTGCTTTCTGAAACCATATATGACACTTCTTTTGTAATAATATATTTTCTTCACTCTAAATGTGTCAACATTTGTTCATGTCTGGACTAGCTCTCATTCTTATTACGATCAGGTACAACTCTTATCCTTCACCTTCTCGGCAGAGCTTTACATTTTATCCTGCTGAGTGATGGGGTGAGGGCTGCCACTGCAGCAGCCTCTCTTAGAGTTTTCTAGCACCTTGTGACATTTCCCATGTAGAAATTTTGCATGATACATGTTGGCCACTTGTTTGTCACAAAATTTTCCAGTGTGATAAACACCAGGAGGAAAAAATAAACATGTATGTAAATGAATATACTGAGCATGAAGTAACACCCTTTTACTGCTTTTAGTGAGGGTACTTCAAGGTAAATCATTAACATGAGTGGATTCCCTGAATCCAAGCCAAATCCAGACCCAGGATAAAGTAACAAACCTTTCATGAGTAGCTACACTGATTTATGTGTGTAATTCGGAATTTTGGCAAGTCAAATGCATTCTACCTATCTTAGAGATGAATGCAGTATTCTTTGAGTACACCCAGCAGTGAATTAAAAAGCCAGCAGAGTGCTAAAAACTCCTTTTAAATAAATATCGGTACCTCTCTTACTCAAAGGGATCATTTGGATCGATGCATTTTATGGGCAATTCTCCTACCATTGGTAAGCATCACTTGGCTGCCTCTCTGAAGATCACGTTGAAATAGGTTTTCAGATGTATACAGTTAAACTCAAGTGAGCCCAAAGAGAGCTAATAACTTCATTTGAATAACTTCAAATGGCTTACTAACAAAATACTGTGTTTACAACATAGCAGGTGGTCAGCATGGGCGGTCTTAGGAAGGTCTTAACTTAGAATGCATTGTCGTATATGAGGTTACTGAAACCCTTCTTTTTGTCCTACTGTGCTTCAAAAGATAAAGTATATTAAGGATTTTTTAAAGTTAAAATTATGTTAATCAAATAACAAAAAAAAATTATCCAGATTCTATGAATGAGGTTTCCAACCCGGTGACTGGGAGCCAGAGTATCAGAGTACCTTTCTCAACAGCTCATGACATGTGTGGTATAAATTCCCCTAGATAGCAGAGTACCCTAATTTTTACCTTTTCTCTACTCATATACTTGAAAACAACTCCTTTATTTCCATACCCATGTGGCAGGTGCCACAGTAAATCAACCAGTGGGAGTCTCTCATATGCACCTCTGCCTTACTGAGTATTAATGAGGTTTTTCATTTAACTTCCATTAGGGAATAGTTTCGTGAATTCAGCATATGGGACTTACTGTTTAAACTGTTTACAAGAAACGATTTTGCTCTGCAAATATAAAGTATATATGACAGTGGGGGCTGTTTTCCCATGTAAACCATCTGTGATTAATTGTTGTGTATTTTAAGCAATCATCTGAGTTTAAAGCAAAGGCTACAACTTACATTTTTCCCCTCTTGACACATACAATATGTTACAGCATGAACCAGCCTTTTTAGACCGCAGCTAAACTTCATCATAAGTTAGTCTGTTTTATGCATGTTTAGGGGAAAAGGACATTAACAATTAACAGCGTTGTAGAATAAATAATGGAACTAGGAGGTCATTTTGCTTAGATTACACCTGGCAGCTGAAAGGCCAGGAGGTATTAGCAAGCAAATATTGGAAATTATTGGAAGAAAAATTAGATGTGTACAATGTAAGTAAAGCAAAATTATGGCTTACAACTTCCCATGAAGTCAGATGGCATCCATTCTTTTTACACCGCAGTGGAGCTAAACACAAATCTTTCTCACAGCAGCTAGGGACAGTGGTCTGGGCTGTCACCTCTCTGTGCTGACTTGGTACAAACAAATCAGAAAGAGACAAACACTTTCTCTAATATTTACATAAATGAGAATTAATGACTCGGAGGAGAACATGAGAACGCCACAGTAATATTTTAATCAGCAAGACAGGCAGCTGATTTTGCACACAGGGAAAATTAGTGTCAGGGTTTGGGAGGCATTGTGGAATGAGGGAATCCAATAAATATAAAAAGTTTGATTGTTCATGACAAATTTGTTCCAAGTTGGGGGAGTAACATGGCAAAAAAACCCCAAACATTAATGTGCTTGTTTGAGATTTTAGCAACAAGATAAGGAAGACTGACATCATAGACTCGAAAGAGCTTTATAAAGTACTCAAAAGGAGACGGGTAACAACATGCCCCATGATAAAGACAAGCAACCCATATAGGAACATGTTAGAACAAATATAAAAGAAAAGATAAATGCAACACAAAAAAATGACATTATCAAAGGGACAAGGTAGGGAAGGTGTATGTACAGCTGTATTGGGTAAAGAAAGAGCTGACAAAATTTAGGGACACCTGAAGGACCTTCCAATGGAAGAATCAGAAGTTATATGTGTTTCCTAATATTAGTAGCTGGAGATCTGGGCAAGGACAAGAATGATTTGCTGGGTGGGAAAGAGTATGAAAGTAAAATCATACTTGCATTATCTAGAGACAGAGGCTGAGACAAGTGAGTATTTAAGATGATGGGAAAGTGGATGGAATAAACCAGGAGACAACGGGAGATGGGTCAAACAGGTTTCTCTTCATTCTTTCTTACAGGAAGAAAGCACAGGAGAAACCTCTGAAAATGTTTAATAACTTCAGCCCTACTACTGAAATCATTCCTGACACACTGATGGAGAATGTGGACCCTGCCTTGAGAAGAAAAATATCAGTCAAACAAAATAACTAATCGATGTGAGTATCAAAGACTGAAGATTATCTTGAAGGTCCCTTACAACCTTGATGATTCTGTGATTCTTACCCTTGAGCAACTTTTAGCACAGCATGTGGTGTCAGGGCCATACCTGCACCATCTCAGGGACTGCTCAATGAAGAGGATTCACAAGAATGTGAAGTGATTTGAAGTGGCCTGATTCCAAACCCTTCACATGGTGTGATGGCACACCCATTACATTTATTGCTCCTTAAAAGAAAAAGAACACCCTCCCTGGTGAATTGTAGTATTGGTTAGCTGTTCACATGAGGATTGCTATTTACTTTTCAAGCTCTCTGATTGCTCTGCAGATTCTTCTTCGAATCTGCCTGTTGACATGACTTTTTATTCCAGAACATTTTTTTCTCATCACTCCTATAGATTTTTTCAAGTGGGTGACAGAGCCTTATCATATACTTCCACTGTCACCCAAGACTGCCTTCGAAATCCCTGCTAACACAGTAATACATATTCCAGCCTATAGAAAAGCCTGGATCTTGGTCTTGTCTGTAAGATCAAAATCTGGTAACAAACTCCCATTCACTACAAAAATCAGATCCTGCAGCAGGAGGTCCTGGCTTCCCTCTCTCTAATGGGGAAGGATATCTTTAAATTAGACCTTTCCTTAAGAAATTAACTATGATACTGGCTTTATCAGAAAGAAAAAAAGAATAGATGTCCCACTTGCTGCAGCTTCTTTCTGTTGCACAGTAATAAATAATAAGTCAGAGTATTAATTCAACAGGGATAAAATGTAATGTAAAAATTATGTGTAAATTAAAACAGTCATTTAAACTAACCAAAAAAAATGATGATACAATGCAAAACCATCTGTACAGTGCCATATGTCAGGTAGAAGGACAAATAAAAATCAAATAAGATCATTAATGATCTTTCAGGGAATAGTTAAATATTTTCAATAAACTAGATTTCAGAGTTCATTACACTTACAAAGCTGGAACATACTGCTGCCATTAAGCTGCCATTATTCATGTGTAAGATACAGACATAATGTGGAATATGTCACCTAGTTAACTTAAATAATACTACAGTATTTTATGAAACCTTCTCTATTACTTAGGAAATTTAGACTCCTGGGAGCAGGATATCCAAGTTCCTAACTATCCTAACTTTGACCTGAAGGGGAAATGAAATAAAATTTAGGATCTAGAATCCTTGTAGGTGAAACACATGTTCCTCAGCTTAAAGGGAGAAGAGAGGCCGTGAGTCACATTAGCCATGAGGACTGCTCTTTGTGGAGTTCCAAGGACTCGGAACCTTCGGAAACAAGTAGGATCTTGCTGTACAAAACTATTCCTAAAAATCAGGTTTGTTCACTGTAGCTAAAAATAGAAAGCACCATCACTTTGATAAAGTAATCCTCAGAGAACATGAACAAGACAGTCAGGCTGCACGTCCGCACAAGTTCCCTAAAAATAGAGTTGTGGGAAGAAACACAAAAAATAGTTTATGAGCACCTGCAGAAGGTAAGACAGAAATACCAGTGACACCATTTCCAACCCAGGCCCTTGGGCCCCTTCCTGCCTCAGGAAGACTGCACAAAGCAGTGTAAAATATTCTGTGAGAAATAATCTGAGATTTTCTGCATTGTCATTAACGTGAGGTTTTCATTGATTGCCTCACTTCCTAACTGATACATCTTAATGTACTAGATGTTTTCCCAACTTTTTCTTAATCACATGCCTTCTCACTCCTTTATAAAAGATCCATTTCCATTTTCTTCATGCACATTCAGCATTACTAGTTTCTAACATACCTTCTTGTCTCCCAAATAAACCGTGTTTCTCTCTTTTAATCTTCATTTTATGGAAATTTCTCCAACTAGAGTAGTGATTCTGTGGCTCATCCATCCAATTTGCCCAGACACCTCTCTCCAGTGAAGATATCCCTTCTAAAAAGATAGAGAGGACCTTAGTTTTTTGATCCACAGCCTAACGACTCTGCACGCTTCCCTAAATTTTCCCCTGCTAAATTGGAATATAATCTCTAATTTCTGATGTTATCCCCCTGAACCTCAGTACTGCTATGCTTTGCTGGATCTCTCCCTCCCACTGTATTTTTTTCTATTAATTTCCTCTAAATAAACTTTAATTTTCAATGCATCTAAAGCTTCTAAAGCTTGCCTGTTGTGTTTGGTCTATATTTTAAGCTCTTTTTTCTTTAATGTGGGTCTCTGGTATTTGCAACTCTTCACAAGTTAATGTCATCTATGGATTTCATTAATTTTATTTTTCTTTCCTTCATTTTATTTTTCTGCTCTTTTCAAAACTCTAAAAAAAATAACACAAGTATCTTATGAGATCAAACCCAGGAAACATTCTTGTAGCAGCCTGCACACTGCTACTTCATAATTCAGTAATTTATCCTCCTTCCAGATTCTAATGCACATTGCGTGTCCATGGACAAACCAATTCCTTTGGGTGCACATTTTCAGATACACAAAGAATTAATGTAATTCATATTACATGCATCATGCTCTCCCCAGTGCCTGTTGCTGTAATATGTTTGCAAGAAGAGTATTTGAGTTTGAGTGGCAAGGTCTATGTTCTGTGAACGCAGACCACTTCTGGTTTGTGTCTCCAGGTCATTAAGGGCTTTCATCTGTACTCACTTTGATAATTGAGGGGAGAGGAGAGGGGCTTACACACTCCTTACACACTGGTAGTCTCTGGTATCACAAAGACGAGATCCTGTCACCTCTACCTGCTGCACCCCAAACTCCACTCTGAAGCCTCTCAGACTCATGGAGAGATCAGGATTTCAGGGGAAAACAGGACCACAGAAATGCAGAGGTTTAGTTTCTGGACCTGCCCTACAGAAACACTTTAGGCCAACATATCTCTATGGCAGAGTATACTACAACCTACTGTATGTACAAGCCTCCTGGTTCATATCTTGCTATTCTGCTTAATTTACTGGAACTGTTGACACTCAGAGCTAGTTGTGAGATCAAACCATAGACATAAGACAGCAAAAATTCAGCCACAGACAAATGCAAGCACTGGTAGAATGTTGGGCAAATTATGGCATCAATCCTGCAAACATCTACAACTGTGACCTGCAAAAAACAGAGGAAAGCAGCAAAAGCTCCATTGCATCTAAAAACTGAGGTTGTCAGGTATTTGGACCAGTACTACCTGACGAAATTTTCTAAGAAGCAAATTAGTTTCCGGAAGTTTTCCAGTCTTAGAATCAACTTTCCCTGTCTTTTTAGACAGGGAAGAAATGACCAATAAGTTTGTGGCCACAAACAGCTGACACAATGTAAGCACACAAGGAAGTTTTCAGGTCTTGAACATCAGATGTTGCACCAGCAGCCATTTCCTGCCTCCTCCAAAGGTAAGAGACAATGGGCAGACACTAATATAGGGCATTACTAGGAAATTGTAAGTGTTGATCAGCATGGTAAGTTCAGCACACCAGCCAGAGGGTACAACTACGCAGCCTTGCAGCAGGGAGACTGACCTGGCTCAGATGTGCAGGTGTTTTTTGGGGCTCTCAGCTCTTCTCGCCCACCAGCAGCCTGCTGGGAAAGATGAGCTGCTGTCCTTGGCAGGAGCTGGAGAACAAGGTCTCAGTTTCTGAAATAAGAGTGAGGAAGAGCTATGGAAGTGAAGTCTTCCTGCTTATTACATTCCTAGATATTTCGTGAAGTCCTGGGAATACAGACGATTTAGAATTTAGAGTTTAAAGTGTCAATATCAAAGATTTGCTTGATCTATGTAGTTTCTCCCCGGCTGGTGTTTATTTTATCTAGCTTGAAAAAGCAATTTTGTTTTCTCCCTCTGAGTGTATATACGTGTGTGTATATATAAAAAATGCATATGTTTATAAAATACATATATAGTACTTCCCTTAGTTTCAGAATGTCATTCCCTGTGGCCTTACCTCTATTACACACATCATTCATTAGATTATGAAAACCATTAATGTCAGGCAGCAGAACCAAAGGAATTCACTAAGGGAGCACCATTAGCATATCAAGTAGCTATTTCTCAGCTAAATATTCCTGACAGCCCTCATTACCTATGATGGATGGGCTTTATAAGAGGTAGTATTTCCAGAAGAAAATAAAACCTCAGCATTCTACCACATGTGGCCCAATAACTAGACATCATTTTTTGACTGTCTGTTTGCATTTCGTTCCTTTTTTTTCTTTCAGAATGAAAGAGTTGTAAAACTCACAAATAGATTAACTGCATAATTCAAAATTCATTAAAAATTGTGAGTCTAATTTAGCCTAGTTTCTGAATTCTGCATGTGTTTTAGTTGTGGGATATCAAAGTGGCTACATTGCCAGCAGCCTGTCAGAAATAAAAAGAGATATAACTGCAAAAGCAAGTAGGGCTGGATTTTAATAGACCATGTAGAGCTGAAACTTTTTATAAGTTGAAACCCAACATTTTCTGAGGTAACCAACCTAATTTTAAAAGAAAAAACATACATGAAGCAACGTCTTTAGGAGCCGATGAATAGTTATTGCATCACCTCATGAAAAATGGGCAATTGCATGTAAAGCCTCAAACAAGTGCACCTAAATATCTACTAACACTTGCCATCTCCTGCTAACTGGGCACATCTGTGGCAACTCAGAACATGCTTTTAAGGGAATACAGACCCCCACACTCCATAGAAATGTGATGGGAAATAGTATGAAACTTTCTGCTGTGCATTTCCCTGTATATGACAGTAGTGAAGCACATGTAACACCAACAGATTTCACCCTTACATACATAAAGATCGATTTTATTTTTCATTTTTACATTTTATTTTTAAAGTAGAAGGGACTTTTCTGTTCTTGGATGGTTGAAAGGGATCAAGCGATCTTTCACTTACATTCATGATGACAGAGCAAGTGAGGTAAGTCTGCCAAAGTCAGGCAAAATCATGTAGGAAAAATTTGCATTCTCACTAGAGGAAAACCTAGCTAGCTGTCTTCAAGTGGACAGTTACCCAGACATCTACTAATCCTATGCAGTAATTAATTATTCTATTTACTAGTTCTAGGTCTGGTCCAAAATTGGATTCAGTATTTTATTTCCCTCCTTCTCTCTCCTACATAAATAAACATAAAAAAACCCCAGTCAGTGATATTGGGACAAATAAGATATTCTGAAAAGATGAGTTCAAATGTGCTTTGTTACTTATTCACACGGTTTTGGCCTGCAACTGTAACTCAGATTGAGGATATGAGCACAAAAGTGAGCTCCCACCTTCCCTGCAGAAGCCATTTACACCAGTGTTTCTGCTGCCTTGGCTGCCCCCCTATTTCTGTCAGTGGCTGTATGAGACAAGACCCAGGATCTTCACAAACATATCAGTTATGAGGAAGGGTGTAGTTTTGGGAAAAGTACATTTTGCATACTTGACCACTTTTCATTGTATATTACATTAGCTTTGGAATGTAGGAGAATACTATATTCAAATACTTTAAAATCCTGCAGATAATTATATCTAAAGAAAAAAAAATACTTCTAATACTTACTGACTTCTGCAAGTATCTGGTCAGCAGTCAGTGAAATCTGTCTATACCTTTTTATGGCAGTACTGCCTGCTAGACCATCAAATCAGACTCTCACACACTAGCCACTTCCATCTCACCCAGAATGCCTTCAAATATTTCTGGCCTACCAACAAATTCTTACCTGTAACCTTTCGGACATATTTTGCTGGATTATGTAAAGTTTTCTAATTAATTAATTTCTCTAGTAAGCTGATCCTGAATTTTCTGAACTGTAGCTTTGTAGTACATGTGTACTTAAAATTAAATATCTTGTGTTTAGTGCAGCTGAGACAGAAGGAAAAGCCCTGGATAGAAATGGCCCTCCATGTGACATTGTGTCTTTGTACAAACGCTCCAAAATATCTGATTTTTCCAAATGCATTATGACATTAAAACCATATTGCATTTATTGGAGGGCTTTCCTGGTTTTCCCCAGTTGACCATATTTTTCCATGCACATTTATCACAAATTTCTCATTTTATATTTGCCAGTCTAGGCCTCATTTTCTTATCCTTCACTCTTCTTTGCAATTTCTTTTGTTGTGGATTTTTTCTTCTTTTTGATTACTTGTCCTGAATGCTCAGAAGTTAATGTCATTTACTATTCCGTTCCTACATTGCCTAATTCTCCTTACTTTGCATTCATGAAAATATTAGTTAAGATGCAACTTCTCCAGGGGCGCCTACTGTCCCCTTTATTGTCCCTCAATTATGATGCTTTATATGGGTTTTTCCTTGGTCCAAACTGCATTGTTCATATTTTAAACAAAGTAAATTGACTTTCCACATCTGTTTCCATAGAATCACTATCAAGTGTTGTGCTAAAATCTATGTACAAATCTCTTCTGGTTCTTTCACGTGCTGATTTCATTTTTTTCCCAAGAACTGCAATATCATTTCTCTAGCTTGATTTATTATCAATACTGTTAAAATTTCATGCTTCCCTTATCCTCTAAATCTGAAGTGATTTGACTTCAATAAGGCAGAGTACTCTTTTGCAAATCAAATTATAAAACAGCAGGGTATTAATTTATTATTATTCAGAAATGAATTTTATTGCAGAATCAGGAAACAGATTGGACACCTACTGCACAATGATCACCGGTGCCCTGTGCTGATGCAGCAGGATGATGTGTTCAGCCAGTTTTCTTCCCCAGATTTGACTCCTACCTACTACTTGCTAACTGGTTTTGGTTATCTTCTTTTTTCACTGTTATTTAGAGGAAGTCTCACCAGTAATGAAAAGAGGTTCATTAAACAAGTCATTTAAAAGTGAGAGACAGAGAAGCCATTCCTCAGAAAATTGCTAAAATTATCGGAATAACACTGTTTAACTCCCCAAAGAACTTTTTTTCCTTCCAGTATAATTCTTACCATTTGATTGTGCAAGTTCCAAAGTGATGATAACACTTCTGAGGTACTTCCAAACAACCCGGGAAAGAGCCAAGACTTTTTAAATGCCTCAGCATTTTAAGAACTACTTTTGTGGGGGGGTTGGTGCTCAAAGTCAATAAAATGTGCTTTTTTTCCTGATGTGTGATTCTTCAGAAATGCAGAATGCTCATGTTTTGAAAATAAGTGCTCCAAAGCAAATGAAATTTGCCACACAAACACTAAAGGGCCCAAAATAAATTCTCATCTTTGACAACTCTGTCTGATACAATTATAAGCAATTATAAAACTATTGAAAAGCAGTTAGCTAGCATAGCACAAGATTCCTGGCCAAGCTGCATACTGAGATATCTTAGATTTTAATGGAGCTGTAATGAAATATAATGACAGTAATACTTAGTGCCTATGAAAGCACTAAAATGTTTACAATTACCTTTCCCAAGCAATTAATTTCAACACAATATTAATACAAATTGTGATATTTATTATGCAAAAATAAAATTGTAAGGGCATATTTGCAAGACGTACTCTGAATATTTTTCTTCAGACTACCTCACATTTATTCTGATATCAACAGTTAAATTTAAATGAAAATGAGCAATTACTGATAGAAGTTCAGCGTGGGAAAATCAACTCTGGCACATGTTGTTTCTGAACTATTAGTTTAAATGCTCAGTTCTGATCAACCAGTGTGAACAATAAATCCCAGAACACTTCACAAATGGTGTAAACTGTCAAATAAGAGTAAATGTATTCACTGCTTTAACCTTAATAATTACCTGTGTGTCCTAATATATTAATAGTCATAACTCTCACTGCCTGGACAATTGTTTAAGCAGAAGTTTATAATCAAAGACGTGAAACATCTTGAGAATTTAGAGTTGAGAATTCATTCACTAGGGCTAAAACCTCAGCATTCCCTAGCAAGATAGCACCTCAGAAGCTGTTCCACTGAGCTGTAGGAGTCAATAGGACTGGAGAAGAAGGTGGTATGCCTAAGATAATGCCAAAACAGCCACTGGTCTAGTTCTGCCATGGAGTTGATTTTCATGTGCTCTTCTTCGTGGTATTTCATTTATTTATCTCGTCATTTCTAATGAAAACAGGGACACTAATGCTGGCTTCTTTTGCAAAATGCTTTCAGGGTTATGTAGAAGAAATATATTAAAATGAAATCCAGAAATATTTATGGATTAGTTGATAGATTCACTTTTGTAAATCTTGAATAGCAGAAGATGTAGCAGTTGTTCTGTATTATTGGGGGGGGAAAAAAGATAAACACATGGATCAGAAAATAAATCACACTTGTTCCTTCTTATAAGAAGTTTCTGTTCATCTTTCCACAAGGAGTGATTGGTGATTCAGCCATTACCATCCTTCTGGATCTCAGTCTCGACGAATATAATTCACCCTGCATCTTCATTCACAAGATTGTTAAAAAGGATTTGGAGACATTCAATATACAGACATTCCTGCAATTCCACATCTCCAGATTATAGACAGAGAAATGTACAATGCTACTGAGTTAGACCTGAGAGTATACGATGGCTTATAGCATATTTTCAGCATAGTTTACCAAATATTCTCATGTTGGAGTGTGTTGTTTGAAAATTAAAGCCTTAATAAGAAGTATTGACTGGAGGTGCTAGATTTAACACGATGCAAGACAGCAGGCAGCATGCTTTATTTCCACTGCCATCTTGGGCTGTTTGCTTTCCCCAGCCAGTCTCCACACAGAGCAGTAATTGATGTTAACAGGAACACAGAGTCTCAGTGGTGGTGCTCCCTTTTACCTTTGCTCAAGACAGGCTGCAATCAGGGGCAGTGCCTTGCAGATCCCCTGGACCCCTCCTACCGGCGCCCCACTCTGCCGACAGCGAGTTTGCTTTGCAGATACACAGCAGCAACCTTGTAAATGTTTGATGGCAGCGCAGCCAGCGGCACGTGCATTATTTTTGCATGGGTTTACATCTGTGTAGTGAATAAAAACAAGAGCAGTGCAGACACAAGTGGCATGTTTACACGTTAAAACAGCAGGAGGCTGTAACAGATGAGCATGCTGCCTTCATGGCAACCCTGCTCGTTGTGGTGCTTGCTGAGATGATCTTCAAGGGATGCCATTGCCCATTCCCTCTGACTTTGACCATCTAGTCATTTAATCCCAGCTGAATCCTTTCCTTCTTGTAGGACTGACTACTTTGTGTTCCCAGAGACATATAGCCACAGCAGATCTCAGATCAACAGAGCAATTCCAAATAGCATTTCATTTTCACAGTGTGTGGTGCAGAAAAGGGGAAAGAAGCAGATATAAAATGCCTTATTCTTATCTTCTTCTGCATTTGGGAAATCATGCAATGCAGTTCCAGAACAGGTAGTTTTCTTCTAACATGGTATAGGGCATTGGCTGGATCAGTATTATTCCCATATTATTCCAAGGTCTCCTTTACAAGTGAGAGTATACATGCTAATATCAGGCTCTGATATCTTGACAAAGTATCTACTTTGCAGGAGGATATTTCAAAATAGGGGGTCTAAGTCTCCCCTGTGAATTTTTCCCTGGTGAGGAAATGGCTAACAATTTTCTATGCAACATTTCTGTGTTGCTTTCTCTCTCTCATGTTTATAGAAAGCAGACATGTATTAGAGCCCTCAGAAGTGCTGCTTCTTAGGAGATTCATATTTCTTCATGCAGCTTTTCAGACTGGCAGTTATTCAGGAGGGAGAGGGAAGAGCAGCATAAGGGTACTTCTTGAGGAATGAGACACAGAGCTATAAAGAAAAATAAAGTAAAGGAGATAAGACATAAACATGAAGGAAGGAATGAGGGAATGAGGAAAGACCTGGAAAACAGACAAAGACAATGACAAATCCTGGTAGGGATTCATAACGGAAAGTTGAAATCTTCAGTAAAGGGGAGAAATGTAGAGAAAAAGACTATAAACCCTGGCGGGGGGTCAGGAGTGGGCAGGGAGAAAAGAAAGATAAAACAGGGGAAGTAAATGTATAGGAGAAGGGATAAGTAGAATAGTAATAACGGTTTCTTTGGGGCTGAAGTCTATAGGAAAAGAAAGATACTGAGAAAGCAAGTGCACAGACTAAAGGAATGATCTCAGGAGCAGGGACATGGCTGCCTTCAGCAAATACACTGTGTTCTCTAATCCTAAGCAGATACTGCCCAGAGCCTTAAAACTTGCCTGAAATAAAGCTTCAGGCCAGAGGATAGAGAGAAGCTAGTGCAGGTGCCATTAATATATGACCTTCCTTTGAATGAGAATGATGATGATGCATGAAACTCTGACTCTCTCCACAGCACCTGATACCGCATTTGTAGAAATCCGGTATCTCTGCCTCACCAATGCAACATTGAGATGATTTTTTTCATTCTTCTCCAGTGATTTTTAGGCAATTATCCTTCTATTTCTAAACCCCCCATTAGCTGATTACCATAAATTTCCCATAGCACCTTCCATAATAACCTAAGATAAACAAAAGCACCAGCATGTGTAAGCTGGGGAAGAGAAACAGAACTGGAATTTCATCATATGATGATATCTCCTCCCCACAGAGAGCCAAAAGGAAAATTAATCTTTTGTTGTGTGCATCTGGGAACTTTAATAATATGGTCAAAAAAACACTTTTACATGAGTTCATCTTTTAATTGATAAAGTAATCCAGCAATACCATATTGCATAGGGAAATACTGGGCTTAAAAACAAAAGCTGCAGCTAACAGTATTTGAAACAGCAGTTTAAAAAACAGTACCAAAACCCTCCAGTCCTCTGTGATGTTTCAGATAGCTGTAGAAATTAGGTCTTTTCCAGTTCTTTCTCCCTTTCTCTTATTCTCTCCTCTCCCAAATGGGAGTGGAAAGATATGAAACCTGAGCAGAAAAAGAATAACTGTCTTTATGCAGAGATGTGCTCTTATCAGAACTGACATAAAGAAATGAACTGTCATTTTCATCCTAAAAAGAAGTAGGAAGTATAGGCACACAATTCTCATGAGACTCCCACCTTCAGTTTGGAAAAAGTATTCGGCTGACCATATTATTACATTGAGAATGACTGAGTTTAATTGTCAGGAAAGTTTGTCTTTTTTGCTTGCCCCTTTACTCCTTCCTTCCTACTACCCATGAATCTACTATTATGATGACATGCACATAAGTCTGAAGATGAATTAAAAAGCGTGGCATGATTCCCAAGCATATTCATTCCAACAAAACACATATTTCAGATTTAGGATTCTCTCTGGGAGAGAAATAGGTATCTATCAATGGCTGTGAATTTGAGCAAGAGTAGCTGACTAAAGGCTCAGGTGAAGAAGTGCAGAGGAATATCTTGTGGATCACAATGATTAATTTCTCTGTGTTTATAGACTTTCAATACATTAAAATTATTTGCTTCTCTATACGTGCAAGTAAATACTGTTCACTGTTTGCCTTTGAGAGAAAGAGCTTGAATTAAAAAAAAAAAAAAAGTAGACGAGTGCTAATTCAGAAATACTGCACAAGTAAATGCTCCTCCTTTTTTTCCAAGTAATACTTCCATGCAAGGATATATGCTGGAGCAGTTTGCCCTTTGCAAGTGCTATATTTTCCCCTACATTCAATTATCCTCTTATATACACTTCTCAGTAAGTTATGGCAAGCATAAAGCCCTCAGGTTTGCATGAAATGCCATGCTCCTACTGCTCCAAAACTACAAAAAATGTACAGGGCCACTTCTAAAATCTTCTGAGCACCTTTAAGTCAATTTATATCTATTTCTTTACTAAGCACAGAAGATGCCTAATGTGACAAACCGAATATCCACGTTTTTCTCATCCTACCAGCCAAGGCCACATGAAATTCAAGAATTTCAAATGAGAAATCATCTTCTGTTTTAGTAGTCCAGGGCAGTTACGATTTGGATAAACTAGAAAGAAATTTTGTCCTTCCTCCCCCTGTAAAAGAGTTCAACCAGAAATGAACTATTTACAAGTCAGATGGGTCAAATTCTATGTCCTCTCCAGCAAAAAGATATTACTCTAAATCATCTTTCATTTCTAAAAAAAAAAATCCATAAAATATATTTAAAGATACAAAATTACTAATTTTCTTTTATGGATGTACAAGAGGTAAACATGCCATCTATATTGTCTCAGTGTAATATTTCTGTTATTCAGCATAATGAAAACCAAATTAAACTGCAGTTTGTCTTCCTAAATCACTCATGACTGACTGCTGTCATGGTTTCCCTTTCAAAATGCAGTTGTTATTAAAGCCATGCCCCATTCAATTACACATCACAGTCTTCTTGATAGCATGAGATACTTCCTTGTTCTACAGAATGTGAGAGCTGAACCCTGCCCTTTCCTTTGCAGTGCTCAGAGTGTGTTTTCCAACACCTAAAGTTGGAAGCAGTATCCAAAACACTACAACGCACGTACTTAAACAGCAGAATGAATGCCAAAGTCCTAAGGCTCGGCCTAAATCAGCTCGTTCATTTCAAATTTTTTGGCCCTCAGAAGAACTGGGGAGCAAATAACACACTAAAAATCTATTAATTTTTGGAAACATCGTGCCAGAGGAAATCTTTTGAAAGCATGAAGCACTCAAATGTTTTCTGCATGCGGATGTGATACATATCGTAAAGGTGCTTGCCACAAGAGACATACAAATCTTTAATTCCTCCCTCAGTGGCTGGATTTTCTGTAGAGGAGATCCAGAGAAAATCCCCAAACTAATTAAGCAGACATCCAACATTATTAAGCTTTGTCTTGTGAGGCACAGAAAGGAACAGCCTGATCTTAGCACTGCACAGCAACTGGGAAACAGAACAGCACTGCTTCAAACCCTTCTCTGCTCAGTCATGTCTGAAAAGCATTTAGTTCGACTGCTAACAGTGACTCACATTAAATGGGTCCATTGGATGCATTTTAGAGAATTAGTCATCAGTGTGCTGGGCTATATTCTGTCAGGATTGAGTCAGGTCCATATCACAAAATCATTTTCATAACTGAATAAACTGCCATGCTGACAGCCTGAGGAAAGACAAAGGACTGAAAAAAAATGAGATGGAGTTGTCTTATGGTGGTTCCTGTAGGTCAAGATAGAAGCAGCAGGGGAAAACTTTCTTTCCTCCTAACCTGCTTACATGCAAATATGTCAATTCATTCTCCACGGTCAATGCATTTTAATTAATTAAGAAGTTGTGTGGGAAAAAAACCCGAACAAACTGGAAACAGAGAAAGGAACGTAGACTGTTTTTCTCCAGTGTGGAAAAGGATAAAATTTACCTACACAGAGCTCCTTGTAGTTGCACAGAAAAACATGAGTGTGAAAAATGGCAAGGGAAAATGATTCTGTGGTGGAAGAGGCCAGTTACATTCATTATTATTTTAGGGCCTGGTTTCAATTTGTGTAAAACTCCCTTTAATAAGTTTGCCTTATTAAGATGAACCAATAACAGTCCAAAATGTTAACCTAATGGAAATAAATTAATTACATTTGGTTAGATCCTCCCATTAACAATATTGAGCTTTAGTGGCTTTCTTAATTAGGCATTCATTAATGAGAACATAAAACAATTAGTGACAGACTGACCAGTTTAAACTTGGGAGGCTTATGGACCTGACAGCTAAGGGTAAATCAGTTCCCAAAGGTACCTTCTCAGGTTGGATTAGGGAAACATATTTCATGATGTCACTAGAGAGGAAGTTTAGAAAATCATCTTATGGGTTGCATTCCCTTGTTCATATTTCTAAACCTGAATATTCAAAAGCGTCTCTCTTTAGTGTTGGATTAGCTGCTGCAGATACAGACTTGTGACATAAGCCCAACCTATGCATTTTTTTTAGATTGAAGTTTGGTGAAAGCTGAAAATCTCAAGCTGAAAATCTCAACTGGATTGTTAACCCTTCCCTGTCAGTATCACAGAATTTTCCCATTTCTGCAGAAAGGACTGTGCTTTCCCTCAGCAATACTGCCAGTGGTGTAGAACTTCCCTTGGAAATATTCTTGGAAGTTCATATAACAATGGGTGAACTGTTTCAGATAAAGGGCCACAACCCATCTGCCCACCTTTCTAGTTGGCCTCTTTCTTGTTCTCCCTATCTTGCCCAAGGCAGTATTGGAAATAAATGAAATTGTGCTGCTGTTGCTACAGCTGCAGTTTCTTCCAAGAGAATCTTGTCTTCAGCACCTGAACAACATCATTGCCAGTTTAGCAATGTCTGTTAAGCAAACACTTTCAGCATCTCTGGTTAGGCAAAAGCTGCATCAGAAGCATAGCTTTTAGGACATAGTCAGGGCACATTTGCTTCGCCAACATGCTTAGTGCTTTTTCTTCTAATATTAGCATATAAGTATTTGAAGTTCACTTATGAAAAAGCATACATCTGAAATAGCAGACTAATATGCGTCACCTTAATGTAGAAATGTAGCCTAAAAGACTTCAGTTACTGATGTTCTTTAAGTCGAGAAGTGCCTAAAGAACTGTATCTGATTGTGGTCTGCAAGAATTCTGCTAGGTGTCTCACAGTTTACTCTTTCTTGGAGGTAACTGTTACCAACTGCATTCACAATTCCTTTTTTCCATATACCTTCTGTCGAATCTCACTTTTCGAGTTATGGGAATTATGTACTTCTTGCTGCAGAGCCTCATTCTTTTGGGTTAGATTGTGAAATTGCCCAGAATGTTGTCTTTGAGCTTGATCAAGTAGTTTTTCATTCTTTTCGTCAACTCACATCAATAATTTTTTGGTTTTGGCATTAAAAGGCATTTTTATGGCTTTCAGGAGTATTTTTGTATTTCTTTTTCATTCCTTCTATTTTTTAACAATATGTCAGAGTCTGAAGTTATGATCACAACCAAGCATTGCAGGGTTTGAGTCACCAATGCCGTATTAGACCAATCTTATCCAAATTATTAATTCAAGTTTTGCCTTTTTCTTTCTTCTTTTTCGATACTACATAAACCAGAATGTCACCCAGAGGGACACGCTACATTCTTCTGTAGACCAAGACCTCCTGACTACAACTATGTGATACCTGGACAAGCAGACCACGTGGCTGGCTGTTCCTAGGAACATCAGGCCTGATAAGTTTTCAAAGTGAAGGGAGAAAATCATGTTTTTTCTTCTTTTATGTTCATGTCTTATGACTGACTAACCATGAAAGCCTAATGGATTTTTTTTTTCTCTAATTGATCATCTAATTGATAAGGTAATTTTTTTTTTTTTTAATAAAAAGTCATGAAGAAAGGAGGGGGAAAAACTTCGCCACTATCCATGACCTTATTGAGCCTTAAGCTCTCCAGAAAAAAACAAGACACATTGGACTGTTGTTTTCTGCCTCCTAATTTGTTAACTATTTGCTCTTGAGTAGATTTTCCACAGCTATATCTTCTTACACTCGATTTTTCTGCTTGATAGAGTCCCATCACATGCATTCCCAGCACACATTCTGCCCAGCTGCTGCATGTGTCCTTCAGTCTTCTTTAATTGATGCACAGTTTGCACTCTTTACAGGGATTCCACAAGGACAAAATTTGTGCAGGCAAAACGCCAGAGCAATCTTCACTGGAAAGCCAGATGTTTCATTTCATCGGTTGCCTGGTTGGTGTGGTTCTACCCAGGGAGAAAAGGAGAGATCTGGGCCTTATTTTTTAGATCAGACACAGAGTTAATTCACTACTAAATTAAATGCCTCAGATTTTGAAGGGAATTTGTTTTTTTCACATTCATTTGGAAAGAATTTGAAAGCAAAACAAGCAAAGCCCATCAAAATAATTGCAATCCTGAGTTAAAAAAAAAAAAAAAAAAGGACCTCCACTGAGGCTTTTATCACCTTATAAATTGCTTCTCAGTTAAGACTTTCTTGAAAGACACATACAGTAAAATGCTGTCATCCAACTATAAAATAAAGTATGATGATTGTGCTTGCTAATTGTGTTTGTTTTCTTATGACTTATTTATTAAGGACAATTGAGAAAGCTAAAACATTTGAACTGATTTTCCATTTGTTTGGCTATTAAAGTTCCTCTGTGAAATGTATGTTTACTTAAAGTATCTCCAGCTACCCATTTACAATGCATTTGTTAAATTAGTTAAGAGACTTTAATTGGGCATTGGGGATTTGTTGTAATATTCCCAAATCCGTTTACTAAAAATACACGAGAACAGTGAGCAATTTATTTATAACCTTGTTATATTAGGCCATTACCAACATCAGGATTTTTTCTTAACATATTTTTAATTTGCATTGACAAAATTGGAGCCATGTTTGCTTTTCCTTCTACTTTAATAAAGCAGCCTGAAAACAGTTTCTAGTTAAATATACTGTGACCACCTGTTATATTTGGAACAGCATTCATGATATTTGCAACAGCGTTCATAGATGCAGAACCCAGAAAAAAAGCAGCAATATTGAATCAGCATTACAGAAATCGGTATTTCTTTTGAATCCCATTAAGATCAGTAATTTGAGCAGTTAAATATATTTGAGATTAAAAAAGGCACTGTACTCCATTGGCATTATCATCAAATAGCCACTTCCTTATTTTGATCAGATTCTAGACATTTCATATCAATTAAAACACAGCACACCAATGAAACTCCTCTTACAAGGCTTTGTTTAGTGACTGGCCTATTCTCACCATCATACTGAGCCAATCTGCCAAGTGCTGACATGCCCATATCAGAACCTTCTCTAAGAGATGAGAAGAAGGAGAAGGTTTTCAGAACCCTTAGCTCAAAAAAAAGATAGTTTCCTCCAAAGAAATAGGAAGGAAAGACAGGATCTTGGCTAGAGTTCTAAACATCAGGATTTCTCTTCAGTACAGAAGCCTAGATCTGTTTTGTTTGCCTGAGGTGTTAGGAAAAATAGGGATTATTTACAGGGTGGTGTTTTTACAGATTTCATTATTTTGTTTTTTTATTATTATTTATTTTGTTTATATTATGTCCCCATATCATCCTACCAATTTCAGTATGTCATATACTACGTATTCTGAAAAGAAGCGGGAACCTGGTCTTGCATCTTCATGAAAAAAAAAAAAAATGAAGAAAATATCTATAGATCTTTACGCTTTCTTTTCAAATGCCTTATCTGATGCTTTTTCTTGAATATCTCAGTTGACCAACAGGCAGAGATGTATGTTGGAAGGATACCGACTTGGCTTAAGCAGGGGCAACTGGGTACTTCTGCCTTAGACGTGGGAGAGTGAATGAATGCTGAAATTCCAGAATTTCAGTTTCACATCTTGTCTACCGGGCTTCCTGCTTGGCCACTACAGCTTTCCAGATGATTGTTATTTTAACTCCCCCACTCTCATTAAAAAAAATCATAAAAATCAAACTATCCCCACAGAAAAAAACCCACATGTTAATGTTTTGATTTTTTTTAACCAAGGGTCATTCTGTCTGGTAAACCCCCAATGGGTAAACTGTGTACCATGCATTTATCTAAAGTTCATAGATTAAGCCCTTTCTTATTGAAGTCAGGGGGCAATCTGAAACCTATTTCTCCTGAAGTGGATTTCACATATAATATGGCCAAATAGGCTGGATTTTATATACACTGTCTCCTAAGTAGTGAGCAAAAAGAATATTTTTCATGTCCCTGTGAAACTTTAGCGATAAAACAAGCAAGAATTTTGACCAATCTGCATGCATTACTAGGGGGGAAATTCTTCCACTTTAACACCAATTTTGAGTTCAAAGCAAAGACTCTATGAAAAAGGAACCAGATTCAAGGTTTCATCCCTTTGCTAGCCTATTCTATGAATCTATTCTAGGATTCAAATGCCCCTCTGAGATGAGGGTGTCTGCACACCTCTTCAGACAGGCCATTCACAACCAAGATCAAGTTATTCCTAAACCTGTCCTGCTGTTAGAACAACAGTGTACAAGCAGATCTCTGTGCTCACCCAGAGCCTAGGGAAAGTCATTGGACTGCTGTGCCAAGGCAAGTGGTTCATTCTCAGAAAACAGCATGTAATTAAATGTTTCAACTTTCCAGAACTAATCTTTTTCTGTCTTGTTAAATCCAGTTGCTTTAACACAATTTTCGCTCCAGTTGACACTGATCTGTTGTTATGGGATGAGTGAGTAAGTTAACAGCTGTAAACATTAACAAGTAATTTATTTAAGCTGTTATAGAAGTAAGACTGCTTTCATGGTAGGGGAAATCAACAGCATCACATCTATGCCAAATATTTTTACTGAACATAATGTTGTATGAAGTTTGAGCTGTTTTCCATAGCCCAAAGAGCATTCTGTTATTATGCAAAAAACTTCTGTCATTTCACAAAGAGCTGCATAGCCCTGGTGCAGGAGAATAGTCCTGACTGGTACAAATTAGTGCAAGTGTCCATTTCAATGGAACTATTCCACTTCACACTGCCTGACTTCCCAAACAAAGAAGCGTTGTTTGGTGAGAAAGAAAACATTAAGAAAAACAAAATACTTCAGCAGGGTACGTAAAAGAGAGGAGGTACAATCATCACAGTCATCCTTCAAAATGCATTCAAGATAATGTTTTTTCCTCTTTTCTATCAAATTATTCTAATCTGCAGAAATTCTTACATCTCACAAAATTTCTCCAGACTGTGCATCTTATCTTCTAATTTAAGTTTTTGGGTTTAATTTCTCTTTCTAGCTACTCTTTGATTAGAGTTATCCTTGCTCGTTTGTTGAAGACTTAATTTTTCCCCTTATTGTGAGAACCTACAAGTAATAACAGTTTGTGTGCAGACCAAAGAATGTCTTGAAAGACCACAAATTCTTTCTGCTGAACTAGGACCTAGTTTGACTTCTTAAAACTCGTTCAGAATAGTTTTACTTATGTTAAAACTTTTATTTTTTAAAAGTGCTCCAAGCGCATGGAACTAAATGTGAAAAAAAGCTTAATGAGTCCTTTTGGGGTTTATGACTACAATCAAAAGCTTAGAAAGAACAGAGGTAATAAACCAATTGATAGTACTGTACATCCTGGCATAAGCAGCACAGGGGAGGGTATTTGCCTGACTTTGCAGGAAACTTACAGCTAAATCTGATATTCACAAATTAGAAATAAAAATTAATATGATTTATAAATAAACAAATGTGATTTTTTTCTTGAAAGACCATAGATATTCAAAAATGTATAATAGCAGTGGGGAAATGTGGAGACAGTATTATTTAGTGAAAATGTTTAAATTGCCAAGCTGATATTTATGTTGTTTACGTCCATGTTATTTCACATAGCTTAAAGCAAATGTAGTTTTAAATCCTGTGCAAGATAAACACTGACTAGAAACTTTGGGGGAAAAAAAAAGGGGCAAAAAATGACAAACATCTCACATAACTTGTCAGGAAGCATCAAGAGCAGCCTTTTGGTGAACAAAGTGTTTAGCAGCTAGCAGCTAATATCCTCACAATGCCATCTTGACAAATTTAGCACTCCAAATCCTGAGAGCCCAGATTTATACCCATCTGGCGATACTGAGAGGCAAACACTCATATATCAGATGTGCTGCAGAGCTGACATTCCCATGCAGAGAGCAACAGTCGTCCTGTTCTGATCTCGAGCTACCTCCAAACACCACGTACTTCCCAGTTTTCTTGTCCCGAGCATTGTACTGTGCCTCAACGGGGGAGACAGATCCAGCCATTTGAAGCTGCTGGAGGGCACTCATAAAAGGCCCATGGGCAGCCTGGGGAAGAAAGCTCATGCCAGCAGTATCGAAAGCTGTCTACAAAGGACATGGAAACACGCTTGCCTCTGTGACACAAATGAACTAATGCATCTTTGCAGCAGAGAGCAAGCAGAGACGGCAGGCACCTGTAGGCTGGCTGACACTGCAGTTCAAGGAGCGAATCTGGGGTTACGTTTGAGTTCCAGTGAGCGTCTTGCACAAGAAATGTATTTTCAGTGATGGAGGAAAATGTCTCTTTTCTAATGCAATCAGCGTTGATTACACTGTCTTTTCCAGGTGCATAATTTCACTTCTATGAAATTTCTGCGGCAGCAAAAAAATTGGTGGGACCTGATCTGCTCCTTTTCTTCCTGTAGTAGGGAAGCAGGGCAGCAGAACAACACTCCTTGGAGCAGGAGACTTTTTGTTTACCAAAACTAATCTCAGCAGAAGCTCATAGAGCACCAGAACACCCACATGTACTTATCTGAGAAATAGGAATAATGCCTTCCTCATAGATTCAGAGATTTCCTGATTAAATCCCTGACTGGAAGGTGTCTTTCTTTCACACTTACAAAGTGTCTGAAACAAATGGTCTATTTTCATATAAGAATTACTCCTTAGAGTTTTCTCACTTTGTTCACAGGGGAACTGTACCATTTAAGGGCCATTTTTATCACAACTAGAAAGCCCTGTAGTGAAAAATTATGTGTCATTTACCTTGGAATTAATTTCTTTGAATGAAAATGCTGCTTTTTCAGTGTAATTAGAACTCAGGCTCGCCTCAGGCTTTGGGGAAGTGTTCCTGACAAGGAAACAGAACTACAAACTCGTCCACCCCATTGCACAAAGAGCCACAAGAAACAGTTAAATGAAGTCAGGTTACCTTCTGTAAGGTTGTTCTATAAACTTTTGGCCCTTCAATGGCAGGGATGAGGAAGGAAATTAAACTAAAGAAAAAAAAAAGAAAGGGCAGAAAACAATGTTGAGGCACACAAAGAACATACAAGAGAGGTAGTACTGTACAGATGTCTAACTTAACAAGTATGCTTTATGTATTATCAAGGAAAGAAGTGAACAGAACAGCCAATAATTATTACCCAGAAAGAATAAGAAAAAAATTAAACTTCTAGGGGAAAAAAAAAGTCATGTTTGTTTATTTCATGGTAGTAATGATGAAAGAAATAATGATGATAGCTCAGTTGGGTGGCAAATGAAGTCCAGGCTTCCCAGCATTGCAGACATATTAATAGTAATAATATTCATAAAATAATAATAATAAAATTAGTAAATAACAATACGTATAACAGAAACAGAAACAAAAATGCTACAGTCTCAATGTTGATTTTGACAACTTTCAAAATACAAATTGTATTGTTTCAAGAGGCATGCTTTTCAAATATTCCATAGCATCCTAGAGCAGGCCTGGCATACTATGAAGTGGAAATGTTTATATATTCATTGGACTTTAAATATAAACACATACCTACATTTAGAGGAGCAGTTCACTCATGCATAAAATTCTGTGGTTTAAGACTTTAAGCGATCCTTATCTTAGCATGAGTAGCTAGATTTTCAAAGGGAACTCCAGCATATAAGCTCCTTCTTATTTCAATGCCAACTAAATAGCAATGACATATTTAAGTTTCTTTTTTCACATACAGGACTACAGTCATTAGCTTCCCCCCTCAAACATACCAACATATACCACTATATATATATATACATGTATATCAGTCTCTGAATACACACAGGCACTTTCAAATAACAAGGTCTAATAAGCCCTCTGAGATACACAAATGATTAAAAATATAGAACATCAAATTCTCGTGTTAACGACACCTCTAAAGGGAACAGCAGGAATAAGAAAATAAAAGTAGACCAAATACTCAACCTAACAACTCCCCAGTGTAGTATGGCAGTCTAGTAAAGCCTAATAATGAGAAATACACAAATTGCAATATGAAAAGCGGAAATTCAATATGCAACTATGAATAATACAAAGTTACATTAGTAAAGTGACACCTTCTATTAGCAGAATATCCTACAGCGTATGAATCCACCTACTTTTGCAACACACCCAAGCTCTTTTATATTTCCCAAGTTTATCTATACTAAAATACATCGTGGTAAAGTAGCTATTTTCATGTGAACCAGAATGCTTCCGAGGCAGTAGAAAGCCGCATAAGCAGAAGGCCTAACCTCCACCTCCATTGCTTTTCCTCAGAGCTGACTGCAGAATATGGCTACACAAACACCCCACACAGAGCCCTGACGGGGCCCAGACCTCCCTTAAGCAGCAACGTATTTGAGTGGCACCCACAAAAAGAAGAAGTAGCACGAGGAATCTCTCAGGGCTAGACCATCATCTTATTGCAGCTGACAGCAACGCTTTAATCATCACAGCCTGCAGCTGTTGAGGCACACACCGAGGCATACGAAAGCTGCGCGGCCTCCTCGTATGTGGTATCTGTATGGAGAAAATAAACGATATTGTTCAGACCTATTTCCAGGCAAAATTTTATATGGTACATTTTCTTAAAAAGCCTTCACCCCCCATTTCTTAAAACAAAGTTATAGAGAAAATGTAACCATTACTCTGTGAAGCAAAATAACGCCACTAGGCATTCAGACCAAGGAACACAGATTTTCTCCCTCGCTTGCACACCTCACTTGCATTGCTAACCCTAGTGGGTGTTATTTCATAACATTTCCTATTTTTTTTGCCTCTTTCTTTGCTTTTAAAGAAACACAGTAGAATCAGCTACAGAAATGTACTCATGGAACAAAAATCCTTCATGTAAACACGGTTGCACAAAGTTCGTCCTTGTTGTATCCAGAATTACCCATTTCAAAGAGAAATGGTGTTGTTCTTTCACCTGATACGCAGTCCTCCAAAATCCCCCAAAACTATGTTGTAAGGAAAAACCATAATAATTCTATTTTCTTCAGCTATATCAGGAAGTAAAACTAAAGGTACAGCATATATTGTTTGCTTCCAAGATGATGGCCAAGGAACATTGCAGTAGCATACCTTAAATCTGCAACACTTGACAGGATGGGTTGTCCCTAGCCTTTATGGATACCAGGGAGGTCAAGTCTCCCCCTCCTTCTGTTTAGAGAAATCCCACGCAGCACAGTGTTGGCAATCTTTGGCTACACTATTTGCTCTCATTTGTATTTCTGTATTGGATTCCGCACAGTGGGGAACATTCCTGAGCAATTTATTTTCTCCAGCCATACTGTTCAGCTCCTCTCACCCCTGGGGACTGAAAGGAAATCTTTGACAGGTAGACAGCTCCTGGTGTATAAAAAGAAACTCCTAATGTCAGAGGGAAATCAGTAATTGACCAACTACAGTAAACACAGTGAAGTAAGAGGAACAGTAAAAGGAAGACATTTGAGATAAATTTGCATTCAGAGACAGTATATGAGGCAATTGGCTGCCTACCAATCCATTTGAGGGTGCAATGAGTACTGGGAGCTTGCCATATCATCTATATCTTAGCCCGAAACTTCTCAGCTGAAAGGTGGGATTTCCTGGTGAGACAGCCAAAGCTGTACACAGAGCTTTAATTACCATTAGCTGGGGTAATTTATTCCAGTAAAATAAAAATGTCACTGATGAAAACTGCTCTTGCTGATGTGATGATTGTTAGGAGCACCGACACATGCTAACACTGGTTTTAATGAGGTCATTCGGTTGTTTCTCAAAGAAGTGTTCCTTAAAATGATACATCATTAGGAAGCTACCAAACACATAAACAACAACCCTCTCTGGCACAAAAATATTCACTCTTGTAAAGAAGGCAGAGGAGGACCAAGAAATTTAAGTTCCAAGCATTTACTTTGGCCAAATGATTACACTCAAACAGCAACACACAAGACATCATCATCATCATTTCAACTCTTTGCAGATACTCCATAACGCTGTGCTTCAGCACTAAATTCCACATGCACATGAAAATAAAAAATATATAGCTGGGTATGAAATTGTGGATTGTCCCTCCACCATAAATTACATTCACAATCTTTTAATAAAAAGGGGGGTTTTTTGGCTGGAGGGGAGGGAGAGAAACTATTACATTAGGCTATCTAGTTTAGTGCAGGAATAGCTAGCAAATAGGTACAATTTTCTACATAAGAATTTACTATAAGGAATTGAACAGTAAAACTGGAGGCCTTGAACTTGCAGGCATTCCAGTAATTTCAAGTTTTGCATTTGAGAAACAACACTGCCTTCATTATTTTCTACTTCAGTGCTTCTGAGCAGGAAGAATTTAGGTCAGTGTTGAGTCTGAGTTACTGCTGATAACTGTCAACAAATAAAATTCTGCCCTATACTTCATTCTTTATGAAAAATAAATGAGCACAGGGCAAGGAAATTGCCTATCTTCCAGAGACAAGAATCTGTTAGCCAGTGGATTTGCATTTTGAAATTGCTTTTGAAGACACAGTAGTGGACTTTCCGCATTGAGCTTGAGACACATAACACAGCACCAGAGACCTGCCTATATTTGCCTGTCTTGGTCCATGGCACATGAATCTCACCTTCAGATAAAAACACAGGTATGTCTGGGAGATCTGGTAAAAGAATTAACTAAATGGTAACAAGAAATTGTCTTTACCTCTGCTAAATATGGCAGTGGCTTAAAAGTACAGGAGGAAGAATTTAATTTTTCATGGTGGTGAGAAGAAAAGTTACAGGGCTTTAATGTATGTGAATTAACACGTGTTCAAACCCATTAATTTAGTCCATCCTTAGCCAGCTTTCTGATTGTGTATGTGTCCCAGCAAAACCATCGGGATTCAGGCACACACTTCAGCTCTGCATGTCATTCAGCATGAGTGAGCATAAAATCTAAGGACCTAACCACGTAGAAATCAGGGCTCACTCTGTAGTAAATTGCCTTGTAAGTTTTATTGGCAGTTATTCTTTCAGCTCTTTCTTTTACTGCCTCTCACTACATTCTCTCTCTTATATATAAAACATTATATGGAGAATTTTTTTTTAACTGAGCTTACCTAAGTGCTCTTTCTTGGCACTAAAGCAGAAAAACTAGAAACTCTAAGTAAAAGCCATCACTTTTCAAGTACTTCTCCCTTTAGAAACATCCAAGGCATTCAATATGTTAATTAAAATTTAATTAGTCATTTTCTTTGTGCTAGGAAAATGCCTGTTTTATTGCTAGAACAAGCAACTTAGGACAGCATGACACTATCTTCAGAGAGCATGCTACTAGTTCTTCTTTACAGGGGAAAATAAACCATTGTCTCAGAAGAGTGAAGTTATGCTGAAGTGTTTAGAACTGCAGCACATACCTTGAACTGGCACAGAGCAAATAAAGGCTTTGATGTTTTAATATGTGTTTCTGCTGCTAGGTGCTCTGTGTTACCAGACAAAACAAACACTTAGGAGAATCTCAGCAGTTTAGTCAAGGTGAAATCCTAGCTCCATCAAATCAGTAGTTTGAACTGATTTTACTGGGGTCAGGTTTTCATCCAAGTCATTTGTCCCAACTTCCCTCTTAACTCTTCATGTTTACAGTCTTTTTAAATCAGAGTGTCAGAAGAGACCTCAACACAAACTGTCTTGGCCTTCACAATCACAAAGTCTGAAAATAAACACAGGTAATACTCATCCCCTTCCCTAAGCCTATCCAGTCCAATCATAAAAGTTGTCTCTCTCCCTGTCCCTCAGTTTCTCCCAGATGTAGATGTGTATTAGATCTCACACTTCACCTTTTAGAACTCATTTCTCACCTTGCTTAGGTGTATATCAGTTCTTGTGCTAAGATTCCCCTGAAATTAACAGTTCCCCTCTATAACTCACAGACACCCTACACATGTCCTGTGCACTGTGATTTTACCAGCCTGTGCAAGTTAAGCCTTTCGGGCATTTTCCAGAAGGGTGTTCACTGTGCAGACACAAGCTGGCTCAGCCAAGGCAACCCTGAAGCCTGAGATGCTTAAGGCCAAGGTCAGTGAACTTGAATTCAGCACTGCACTGGCAAAGCCGACTAGTACACAGCCAACACCAGGCAGCATCAGCCATAGTCATCCCCCTTCCCTCTGACCATATTCCTAGCCTCCTGCACTTCTTTCCAGTACATCTGGAAAGAACAGGGCTGTGCAGAGCTGTACCAAACTCGTACAAAGTTAGTATGCTACAAGCCTACCTGTATTTTATCCCATTTTTGTAGTCATCTCCCTATTTTCAGACATGACTTGCTTTAAAATGGGGCTGAATTTTCCATCCTGCTAAATTTGTAGTAAAACTCATGCTGCTGGCTAAACCACTTTTAATTCAGATGTAATAATGTTAGTTTCCTTATTTTCAATGAATAACCAGTGTTACTAACCCTGCTAAGACTGAGGTAAACCCTTCATTCAGCAGAGATCACTCCACTTATTATCTCTGCCATCTTCACAGCAGAAAGATGACATTTCCTTCAGTTTTCTCCTAGGTAAAGCCACATTGCCAGTCATATTCTGTTAAACACTTGAGGTGCTTAATCATATTTGATTTAAAATTAAGTTCTTTGAAAGGTTTGCTTTTGAATTTCCATTCACCAGAAGCAGAAGATAGCATAATTCTTCATTTACAGTGTGTAAGAAAAGAATTACTTTACAAAAGCAAGGTTCCTGTCTCGATCATTGTATTATTATCCTATTAAATAAAAATAAATTTGAGCGCAATATATATGCTCTGTGGTAGTATTGCAAGAAAGCCAGAAAGAAAGCCAGAAACCCCTGCTCTCTAGCAGCTGAGATACAAAATTACAATGAGATTAATTATGTCCTAAAAGTGTGAAATCATTCGAATATAGAAATAAGTTAGTACAAGTTTTCAAACTTGGAATAATTGAACATACTTTACTAGAATGTCATATTAAAGGGACATGGCCAAGTGGAAAGGCACACTTCTAGCTTTGTGAAGTGATATAATTCCTTTTACCACTGGAAAGAATTGATTTATGTGTCATTTATTATAGAAGTGTTGTAAAAGTTAAAAGATTAAAAAAGCCTATTATTTCATCCAACACATAGCGATATATTCACAACTGCTTTGTCCAAGAAAATTTTAATCAGCTCGTAGAATAGCATTTCAGATGTTTTCCTTATCAACTATTTTGCAGTCTGTCAAATTTTAGTGTAAGGAACTTTTCTCTTCCCAAATCTCTTTTATCCAACAATTTAAAATCTTTTCAAAGTTAAATCCTGAAAGAGAGTTTTGTCATTGATGTGAAAGTATCTGAGAATTCCCCCTTACGGTCTGGTTTTTTGTTTGTTTGTTTTGGTTTGGTTTGGTTTGGTTTTTTTAGTGTATAGCTATTGTGCAACCCCATTAAAAGGCATTACAGAGCTTCCCAGATTTGGGACCATTTTCCAACTAAATTACTGTTTATCACTGTCAATAGCTTCTTGCCACTGGTGTCTGCAGGGCTATGCAGTCAAAATGTACATATTCCTTCCCATTTTCAGCCCATTCTCCCCCTCACTTCCTGCTACATAAGAAGTCAATCTCTCTCATCAACATCAGGATTCATCTCTCTCATTCCTTTACTATCAGTCTGAGAAAAGAGTGAAAGGTTGAAAAAATTCTAATGTTGTTTCTAAACCTCTGGTCTAGGAACAGATGTAGAATAGAATGTCCTTTTCTTATGGATTCTCTGATCATCTACATTTCCCATCTTTCTGGCACCTTTTCTCACTGCTAGCTTCCATTCTATACATCACTGAGGGAGTAGCTTAAAAAAAGAGAAGAAACAGCAAGCTGGGAAAGCAGAATCAAACATTCAAATCTGTTTGGGCTCTCCTACAATGTAAAAACAATCATTGTTGGATTTCAACTTACTACAGCAAAAAACTGATGCATGTTTATCTAGATTTTGCCTTTCTGATGCCTTGCTTGAGTGTTGCTTTAGCATATTAACAGGGTTGGGTGATCTTTTTCATCATTTACTTCAAATGTGCACTGATGTGTCATTAATTATTATTAATCACAGAATTGCCATATAAGTTCAAAGACTATGGGGGCCTATATATGCCTCATTAAGCTAATACAGCTTAAGAAATTGACTGGACTTCCAGGCATGTTAGCTATTGAATCCAGTAAGAATAAGTACTCAAAACTAAATTAACTTAGTGCCAAGTAAACTATAGAGATGAAGCACAATGAAATTTGCAAAATCTTTCACATTCCTAACAAAAAACTTTTGATGTATCTGTTAGTGCTGAATCATCCTGTAAGTGTTTAAATTTCTAGTTATGAGAACACACATAGAGCTGTTCCTCCCAGGAATCCACCCTAAATGTGTTAAACCCAAAGGCTGCTGCAGCTGTATTGCAGAAAACATAGATATTTGAATCCTAAAGTGCACAGCTTTGTTATCTTTCTTTTAATTGCAAGATGTTTTAGAGATATTTTTGAACAGGATTCAGAGTTCATTTTGGCTGTCATGTCTTATATGTGTTTGGTATCATGAAGGTCTAGAATTAGCCTTGATTGCTGTTGCTAGATTCGACAACAAAATATGAACAGAGACATATGGCTTGCAAATGCCTAAATGTCCCCATATTTGAGTTTGCAATGGAGAACACATGGTCAAAAAAGTTGGATTTCATATATGATTTACTGTATAACTTTTTGTTTGGAAATTTCATTTTGTCAAGGACCTCAGCATGTAGAAATTGCAATACAGGATTAAGTTCTGGAAGGGGCTCCCTAAAATATCAAGTCAGTCTCAGCTATTATACTTAACCATGATCATTAACCGATGGAGCTTAATGTCTTAGGTTTATTACAAAGCTTTATTAGAAAGCTGTTCTCACATCTGATCCCTCTGAAGATTAGAAACCTTCCTTTAACGTATTCCTAAATGTATTCATGACCATTTGCTCCTGTATAAAGTCGGTCTCTGGCAAATGCAACAGTTCTGTTTCCCTGATGTTTTTCCACCGATGTAGTTAGAAACAATTGTCCAATCAGTTTTCACTTGACTGTATTTTTGAAACATATGTATTTTAGTCCTCCTTATCCTGACCATATGAAAGCACAATAAATTAAAAAAGATGGAATAAAAGGAAGATTTTGATGGGTTTGCTTTTTCTTTTAATTGAAACAGCTCAGATAACAGTTAATGCTAAATTTCCTCTTTGTTCAGACTAGAGCACCAATTCCTGAGCAAACTATGAGCAAGGCTCAAACTAGCATCTCAAATTAGCATCACAGCCGACACATAACTGTAACATAATACATAAATACACTGGTTATTTCCTTCTACACTGGACAAGTAGCAGCACTAAAATTATAGCCCTGTGGCACTTCTGAGAGAAGTGACTGGACTAAAAGCTCCTGAAAAGTGTGCTGCTAATGGTCTCAGAGGAACCATAGGTCAAGTGATACTATGAAGGCATAACTTTTCCAGGAATTTACAAGATTTTCTGGCTGGGAAAAGCAAATCATGTTCCACAACGGCAGATGGAAAGGAAATTACTCTTTCATAGGCTTGAGAAACTTTCTTTAGCCCGTTCTATCTTTTGCCAATGTCTAGCAAGTTCAGCTGGATGACAGTCGCAGGCTGACTGCCCAGGTCCTGTTTAGCAAGGCAGCAGAGGCCTTCCTCATGATTTAATCAGCACTGGAATGCCTATTAGTGACAACTGGGTTTCAGAATGCAGAATATTCACAAGAACTCAGTCCTGCTGTGTTAATCAGAGACTCACTGTTGAATTAATATGCATTGTCTGAGTAAATACTTTCTCCCAGTGACTTTGGCTTTTCCAGGACAAGCACTTCAGTAAACTGCAACAGAGCTGCTGCAGATATCTATAAGATAATATATGCAAGAATGGTGGGATAATAGAGATGAAATAAGCAGTCACTATAGTCAGTGTCCCAGAAGAATGCAGCAGCACAGACACCTTTAGAAGGAACATCAAAAGTCAGTCAACCAACCTGAAAATGAACTACAAGCCAGTACAGACTTCAGTGTGATGGAAAACACCGACAGCAAGCTCTAGAATGATGCTTTTAAATGCAGAATTAAAATACTATTGAAAGCTATGAATTGCTTTGATTCTTTCCATAACTTAAGAGCCTGATCAAATGACGGCACCTAATAAAATATCTGGAACATAAGAACGCACTTGGGAAACAAAGAATTGGTCAGAATTTACATGTTTGCAGGTATGACCTAAAAAAACATTTCTAAAGTCACACTGTTCCTTTTCATTTTTTGTTTTTCTCCATATTTCTGGGAGTAAAGATACTTTGAGGGGTAGGGAGGGGCGGGGAGGATTTTGCCAAAAACATACTTACAGGTAGGATCCTCCTGGCACATATTAACTCTCTTCATACTTTCTTGGGATGTGGTGAATGAAGAGGGCAGTAAAATGGCATTTTAGTTTTGCTAACTTTATCAGCTGTAACTTAGAGATTTTAGCTCTGATCTACTGACACTTAGGAAGATAAGGATTGACATTTATGGGACTTCTGCCATTTCAGAGAAAACGGCTTGGTGTATGCATTAATCCACTGAAGAGCAGCCTCAAGGAGCTCAAATGCCAAGTGAGCATGTGAAATACCAGGTTTTAAAGTGGAGTTTGCACAGCTGCCATGCTGGTTTAGCAGAGAGTGACTGCAGCCACAGCTCTGAATAATAGGAAAACAGAACTTTGAATGGAAACTGCCTTTCTGTTCTCTGGCAGAACAGACCAGTAACGCACATTGCCTTAGCTTTAGCTTTCCCTCCTGTTCATTCTTCTTTCTATTCTTCTGTTCTCTCATTCCTACTATGCTCCGTATATTCTATTTATTAAAGATAATTGTTTCAATTACTTTGCATTTTTACAAATATTAAAGTAAGATTTAATATCTGAGTCAGTTAAAATGATAAGGATTCCAGCTCCAACATCAAGCTGAGCTAGTTATTTTGTAATTTGATTTATGATGCAGGAAGAACTGTCAAGCATTTGCACCAAAATCAGAGTTTGTTTGTTTTGTTGTCACTGATTATAAATCCAGATCAAGCAATTAAAATTTTTGTCACAAATATCAAATACTGCAGATTATAAATAATAATAGGACCCAATTTCCTAGCTGCTATTATAAAAGTCAGACAATACTTGTTGATATTTTGCATACTGAGACTCTGAACATCAGAGCTCCATTTCATGCCTTGACCAAAACAAAACTTTTCATATTTCTTTTGCTGTGTTTTGGATGCCACTGCCTTCAGTATTAACATTTCTTTGGAATAAAAATACGTTAAGAAAACTAAAGGAGTCTTGCTACCTTGATTAGATTCTGAGATGTATCGGTATGACCTTCTGTATGAAAGAGAGATTTAAGGGATGGCATCCCACAAAAGGGACCATTCACCCAGCAACTTTTCCCAATAATATATTGCACAAGGCATAATGTGTTTCACACTAAATTTATGTCTCAGGTTAAGCACAAATCTTGTTACTTTCGTGACCTGACTAATGTATCTTTGTTCATTGAGGCTCTGTGATACCCTGAATCTGCGAAAATTAAGCCAAAGAAGTGTTGCCTTCTGGATGTACACTGGACAAAAAGATTTCACCTGAGATTCACCGCTACGTAAAGAAAATTTGCAATCTGAAATGTAAAAATGTGAGAAGAAGACAATGTAACCCACCAGGAGATAGAAAGTGTGTAAAAGGATTTTTTTTTGATTGACGACAAGGAAAGAAACAACACATTGGACTTGGATGTGAGCAAATGTTTTGAGGTAAATACGTCTTTCTGTAGAGGGTTTGGTGCTCCCATAAGGTTTCATGTACCAGATTGATTCATTTCAATCCTGTTGACACTAAGAGACTAAATCCCTCCTACATTTGCCTCATATTTACTCATTCAAAAATGCCGATTCTAATACAAAACCCTGGAATTTTACTTCTAAGAAACTGTTTCAGAAGAAACAAGAAAGAGAGAAACACTCAGATTTCAGATATATTTTAATGTACTCAGGATTCCATTGAAGGATTATCCTCTGCTTTATTCCTCCCCGTGCCTGTTTGTTTGGCAACCATGAGAAAACACACTGTGCAGTCAATCCTGCCTCTTTTACATATGCATGTATTCATATTCTGATAAACTGGACTGGTTGCCTTTGTAGCAAAATAAGACTGTATAAAATGGTCTCTAACGCTTTACTTCAGAGACCTAATATGTAAACAGGGTGTGAAATGAAAACTCCTTTGGATTATAAGAAGTAGAGTGAGTCTTTCTTGCATATCCTTAACTGAAATGAAGCTGAAACCATCAAAGTAAGACATTTCAGCTTCAGCAGAATATGTTGATGAGATCAGAGTTTTTAGTGTCCTTGAAACATAACTATTTAGAATTGCATCAAGTGCAGTGAACATCTGAATTAATTTCTTGTCATTTGTGGTGGTATCTGAATTTTTATTTCAAGTGATTTTGACAATTTACAGAAATGTTGATGTTTGGCACACAGATCACCTCATTAACTTCAAGATGGCTATTCATGGAACTAAGTTGCCCCACACTGAGTCCTTAGGTGGAAAGAAATAAGAAGATAATATTTTACTTTAAGAAAGGTAAAAAAACCCCAAATTCAAAAATAAAAAAGATTTGACTTGGTATACAAGCTTAATCCAAAATTTATTGATGTGATTTGAAATCATTCAAATTTATTTCAGTATGATATTGAATTGAGCCCATATTACCAAACTGTGGAAACAATTTCTTCACCTATTAAGTGATCCACCACTTAATTATAACTTTGGTGACTCCTTTGACTTATATTGTTTGTCCTGATTTATACCAGCAGGTATCCAGAGTCAAGGTCCCACGTTATCATTGCTTTGGTCTGTGTGTTCTAGTTATGTATAAGTACATGAAAAATCAAGCATAGCTAAAGCCCATAGACATTACAAGGCCTTAAGGATCAGTAGAATCCACAGATCCAGCCTCGCCTTCTCTTAAAAACACACTGGTTTTGATTTCCTCCAATGAAATTATGTTTATCACTCTTGAATAACCACTCTTGCCATCCTCTGCGACAGTACCATCTTCTTGTGTCTGATGCAGCTGATGTCACTGAATTTGAATCATTCTTCAGTTGTACTACCAACTGAATGAGATAAATGAAATCAATATGCTTTTCCTTACAGGAGAAATGAATTTAGCAATGCATAACATAGCAAACCTTTTCTCCTTTGTCCAGTTCTACACTACAATCCGTCAAAGTATTCTGCTTGGCACTTGAATTAACGTAACTTAATTTGTGGGCAACACCTTTTTCCTAATGAAATCTTTCAGTCTTTGATTTCAAGTCTATTCCATAGCTTGGGCATTTTCACCCACTATCAATGACCTTTGTTCAGACAGAAATCAAAACCCATACATCTTAACAGTGTATCACTTGTAGTTCTAACGCCTAAAAAGAAGTTTTGTTTATCTTTTAAGAAAGACCATCTTTACTTAACTGAGATCGAAGTTTATGCAAAATATTCTCGTAGAATTTTGTTTGTAGTGAATGAAAACCCCAGGGCTTTTTTTTTTTTTTTTTTTTTTCCTGGCTGAAAAGATGCCAGCAGGAGCAAACTAATGAGCACCAGACAGAGAACATTTGTACTGCTCGAGTCTCAGTGTTAGCAAGCTGCTTGTTTTCGATAGACACTGTAACAGTCATGGTAAGTGGAAGGTGATCAATAATAATCCCTCTGTGACAATGTAAATACTATCATCCAAGAGTGGTTGCCAAATGAAAATACTCAGAGACTCAGCTCAATTTGGGTAAGCATCCAAGACTTCAGATCTTTCTTCTAAGTGCCTAACCCACTGGGGTCTCCAAATTTCATTCAAAAAACAGGTGGATCAGTGGCTTGCCTGGAGTATTCAGGATTGCTCGGGCATATGGTAGGCAGGAAGCACAATAATGAACAAGAACAGTTTTTTTAAAATTAACATCTCTTAAGCTTTTAAAACATTCACTTTGGAAAAAGAGTTTTACTCCTGTTATTTACTGTGAGCTAGATCATTCTTCCAGTCTCAGTTTGTTGTGTATCTAATAAACGGAGCGGCTACCGTCGTTTTTCATGTTACTGTATGCAACCATGTGCACAACACAAGCTGTTCAAAAGATAAGTAAGATTACAGGAATGAAGGTTTTAGGTATAGATGATGAAGGGCTGTTGTATGTTTTTCCTAGGTAGTAAGAGTGCTGTGCCCAGAGCTAAAGCAATAAAGTTCAATAGTTTGGACAAGTAGAGGGGTTTTTTCATTTTTATTGTGCTTTTGGAGTATTTAATGCACCACTAGACCTAAAAAACCCTAGGGTCCTATGCTCATTTCAATTCAATTAAGATATACAGGCTGTGCAAAATATACATCGATAGGGAGCCACATTTTCAGAAATAACTGCTTATCTGTGCACTTTTTAGCTCATTATAACAGGCTCATGGAATCCAACTTTAAATAAAGGCTGCTGGTGGACTAAATTACAACACAGTATCAAGAGACTTCATGAACTAGATATATTCTATTTTATTAAGCTTTCATTATATATAGTATGAGTCAGCAAAGTATTCAGGCCCTGCTAACCAGAGTCCCTGTACTTACTCTAAATCTTGAAGGCAAATATTTTGCGCCAAGGGCAGCCTGTAAATGAACAGTAGGTTTTGGCCCTCTCCCTGTTAAAACAGACTTGACAGAGTGTCTGTCTCACAGACATACTGAATCTCCTTCCAGAAAGCCTGTTTAGCACCCAGGGAGACAGCACAATCCTCACTTCCACACAGCATGGCATCGTCCTTCCATGACAGTATCTTTCTATGCAAATGCACCAATTCCCAAAGACTTTATTTTCAAGATGATAAAGATTTATTTTTTTTTTTTTTTTTTTAATTCTGAGTAAGCGAACAAGTTATTTCTCTTGTTAAATTACTCTGGTTTGAGGCAAAGACCGAGCCTTTGTGCCCAAGTCCTTCTACAGTGAGAGCAACATGCTCTGCCTCTTTCCCTCCATGTCCAAGGGGCTGTCACTCAACATGCAATGGTGGGTTGGGGGGTTAAATGTGCTGGTGTATGCCAAAAGGTAAAAAAAACGCTCCAATTCCGGTGATGCTTCTAGGAACTCAGTACTTTTTTAGGTTCCTGCCTCTGTCAGATGCTTGAAATCAGCCCAGATTTGTGAGGCACAGGAAGGCCTGCCAGGGAATGACAGCACATCTCCTCGGGCAAACACAAGTAGTGTCTGACATGGTTTCTAGTCCTTTTCTCCAACTGTTTCTTCTCCAGCAATGAGGGCCATCTATCAACAGCACAAACACTCACTGTGTGCAGGCCAGGGAGTACTGCTGTCCCTCTGTCAAAATCCAGTAAACCCCTTCTAACCTGCAGAGAGAGCCCCTGTCAGCACTCACACTGTGACTCACTAGATGAAAGAATCACAGCCAGTGGAAACATCTTTGATCGTTACATTAAGTTCCTCCTCCTGGGTCCTTATCATTTAGGTTTGGAAGGTGCCTCTGGCTGCACCTGGGATGGCAGTCCCTGAATGTTGCGTGGCTGAGGCTGAGGGGAAGCCTTGAGTTTGCTCCCAGCACAGCTGACCCCACTGAGTGTGGAGAAGGGGCCAGAAGGGGCTGGGTGGTTAATTTAGGAAGAGTGGGGAGCCTTTTTCCTGGGGGAGTGTTTGAGTGTACCTATGGAAATTCTGGTTTTGAGGTTGTGTGGTCTGGGCTGTGTTATCTCTGCAGTGGAGTTACCCACTCCTGTGCATCTCAGGTAAAGAGCAGTGTTGTGCTGTGTCTGACCAGGGCGGTGGTTTTGGAGGGGCAATGTTAAAGCGTCAGCAAGTAGGGGATGGGTAGCTTTTCTGTGTAATTTGTGGGGAGTCCCTGAAGCAGCAAGGAGCTGTAGGGCCCCCTCCTGTTCTGAGGTTAGCCGGGAGGAACATGTGCACTCGCTGGGCTGCCGCAAGCGTTCACGCCTCACAGAGTGAGGGGCTGTGAGGGGCCTGGCGGGAAAAGCAGAGCTGAGGTTTAGGGGGGAAAAAAAAGTCTTTTGCAAGAAAAGGTGTGAAAAAGGCAGCAAAATGGCAGACTGAGGGGAAACAACAATTTCAGAGGGAGCTGCCAGGCTGGCTTGGGTCCCCTTCCCAGCTGGCTGAAGCACCTGCACCTCCAATGACTGGAGCCCAGCAGGAGAAAAGGAGAGTGCTGGTGGCACCAGAGAGGGACCTGCTGGGGCTGGTGAGTTACCTGTGCCTTGTTGTTTATTTGTTTGTTTTCCCTGGAAATCATATCTGACAGCAAATATGATACCAATACTGCTCAAAAGAACAGCCAGGTGTCTTCATGCTCCTCCAACTCAGTTTGCTTGTGATGATCAAATGCAATTCCTTTAGAGGAAACTTAAAAAGCAGGTAATGATTCAATGTTTGTGCAGTTCTTAAAGGGCCTGAACAAGGGACTGTCTTATGCTGTTACTTTTTTTGCATTTTGGAAACATAATGGGAGAGGTGACAGTAGCACTTATATTTTGCTCTACTTCCTTGAACTGTAACAACTACAAAATGTGTTTCTTTTCTTTGCTAATGTTTGTGTTATAGCAACAACCTTCCTACTTGTTAATGCTAATATTTCCTCAATGAAGGGCTTTGAAACATTCCCATTATAAATAATGATGGGACTTGATTCGCCTTTGAAGTCAATAGGAAAACTGCAGTCAAATTCTTAAAATATTTGATTATGTTGTAAAGTATACGGACAAATTATATTTAATGTGGCACTGCTCTAAAGGATGTAGTGAAAGGTAACACAAAATCATCAGTCTCAATAGTATATAATTATTTCTTTGCTTAAACTACAGGATAAAAGAATGAGGCGCTTTGCCCTGTTTTTTTCTGATTTGCTTTCTGGAATCTTCTACACCTCTTTTATAACACAAGTTGGTACAAGTGTGTGGGTAGTTACAGTTAACTCCGACAATAAAGTGATATGTGACAATATCAGAAAAATTGTACCCAGTGAATCAACTGGTATTGTAATATGTAAAACAAATATTGAACACATGTACATGCAACACTAACAAATCTTTCTTAATTACCAGGAAAGTATGAAGTTCTTTACCACAAAAACCTTCTGGTATAGGGAGGTCTGAGATAAGGCCTTGTAATCACTTTCTTCATCAGTACGAGATTTGCAAATTAATGAAATAGCAATAGTTTAAATAGAAGAAAAAGTACATGCAGAGCAGACACTACTTTCTTCTAAATGAGCTTGCCTGTGTTTCATGGCATTATTCACAGGTTGGCTGATGTCACTGTTTACATTCTTGTCAAAGAAATAATCAGCATCAGCTGTTTCTTATATATATGTAAAAATCAATTGAATACATAAACCAATAAGAAGTACTATGTGAATTAATTTATCAGCAATTCTGAATTGTTAAAATGAAATATAGTACCTGGCACAAAGGTTGAGCATTATTTTTAACTGCTGAATGTCCTTCAGATGACTACCAAGCAGGACATTGGATGCTGAAGAATGGTATAAATTTTAGCCTGTCTGTATACAATCTATATTTTGCATGTTTCTGGTATTGTACCCTCCCAGGGTTTGCTTGTAACTATGTAGTCAAATAGAGATGCAGTAAAATGTAACATATGAATAAAGTAAGGGTGCCTCTGGTTGTGCCAGGGAGCTGGAAGATTTCACTCTATTCCTGCTCTCCACTGAGAGTAATGCAATTTTGAATTTGTGTCTACCAGTGCCAGCTTTGAAGGCCATGGTGCCGATGAGTGGTTAGTCTGTGGATGTACAAATTGCTCTATCCCTTGCCTCCAGCTATCAGAAGCTTTGAGATGGTCTTTGTTCCTTCTTCCATGGGAGAGGAGGGAGAAATCTCAGTTACTGCAGTTCCCACACCTGTATCAGTTCACATTTCAGCAAGCGCTGAAATTCAGTGACTAAGTCTAGTATGAATGTAATTCTGCTCTCGAACAGCTGAGAGCAATCACCTCTCTTGTTATCCCAGTATGAGGTGTCCCTAGTCTCCTCTAAAAATACCTTGAGTGAAGAAAATAGTGGGGGCTTTTTTGGGGGGATGATTACTTGTTGTTTTAGCTCACCTTAAAAAAAGCAAGTAAGGGGTGGGGGAGAGGGGAAGGATGGGGATCTGATTGGGTTTGTGTCTCACATTTGCATCACATCTCCCTAATTGTTCCCAGAAACTTGACTTATTTGCTGAAACTCACTTGCCACTTGAATGTAACTAAAGTTGGCATAGAAAGCTGGGAAAAAAACTTATGGGAGTTACATGGGAAAATCAGGGAAGATAAAGTTAACAACAGAATCAAAATATCCAATTCAGAACCTTTCAATTATTTTATTCCCTTCTTAATCTGTAGCAAAAAGGAATAAGCTCATTTCTTTCTTTTGGAGGTCACTGTTAAAGGTGATTTATAGTTTATGGTGCTAAAGTAACTTCAGAAGCAATACAAGGCTGCGGGAAAGCCACTGAGACCATCAAGATCATTGAAAGCTTGATGATAGTGGCATCAAATTAAAGACAGGCACCTTGTATCTCAGGCAGTCCTAGGGGAAAAAGGAAGGAGTGTTTTTTATCTGAAGTAGTAAAAAGTATGGTAGTGGGTGTCATATAACTCTTTATATGTCATTATCCTGTCACACTTCGAAATTCTGCATTGCAGTACCTCAAAGTTAAGAGCAAAGCAAATTTATTGCAGTGTATCAGTCCTTTAGGGTATTTGGGGGGTTTTTTGGCCACTTTTCGTCTCTAGGTTTCAGCTTTGGTATTAATAATTTCCCATCTCACTCTTGAGATGAGATGAAATAGCAGGGGACTGCAAAACTAAATTCAGATCAAAGGAAGATGCTGCTTTCCCTTTTTTTGATTGCAAATCTAAAATGATGAGATCAAAAAGCTATTTATTTTATGTTAATTTCAATGCTACTTTTGGGGACAGGATATTCTCTATTCTCAAAAAAAGTTGTCTGTGTATTAAATAGTTTCTCTGGTGTTTTGAATACGGCAAAAATATTTTTGTTAATTTTTGGTGCTTTACTGAAATTAAAAAGAAAACCATGCAATTTGGGCCTGGAAGACATTTTGTCTCTCTTGCGTGAATACACACATTGGTTCATTCGTGTTTTTTTAATCAAGCTGCAAAATCAGTCCTGTCTTCTTTACATGGCCAAATCTTTGTGGATGCGTGAAGTTGGTTCACTTGTGTGTAAACCCATGTTCAATTAATGATTACGATGTGCAAGGTTCTACATGCATGTAGCGAAAACAAACAAAAAAAAAACCCCAAAACACGAAACAAACAAAACAAAAACCAAACACACAAAACAATAAACAAAAAAACAACAAGGAAAAAGAAACAAGCAAAACTCAAACCAAAAGAAACCCACCACATGCACAAAAAACCCCAACCAAGACAACCCACATAAACGTGCACCATGGGGGGCATTCAGACTCACAGCAATGATTTGTGATGGGCAACTAAACATGATGCACGCAGGTGATTATTTCTGAATTTTTTTTTTTTTATAGTTTAAGGGGTTTTCAATAAAGCAGAAGCGGTTTTATTGATCTTTCCTATTTAGCCTCAGTTTTTGTAAGCCAAGGTTAAAGGCATGACCTGAAGTACAGGGACAGACTTTTATGCAGGCTCTGCCTTGGAACAGTAGGTGTCTGGAGTGGAAGCTTGGGGAATCTGCAGTGGCACAATCACACCACTGCCAAATAGACCTCCAGGCAGACCCACCTATATAGTGTATGTTTGAATATGGGTAGAAGTGTCTTAACTTTTACTGTCTTAATGTCTGCCGTGTGGACCTTTAATCCAGAATGTCACTGAAATGTGAACTATGGTTAGGACTGTATCCTTGTGATGGAAGGTATATAGTATAGAATAGCTCTCCAGTAAGTCTGACTTTTTTACAAATATGCACTTTTGTGGGTTTTCCTTCTCCATGAACTAAAACCTAGTGTTTTTTCTGTTTGCAGTGCTCTTTTGAATGTTCATAAGGTGTAAAGGAGTTTAAGTAGTACCAGAATGTCAGGTTTCTGACATTCAGTATTCAAACCGGAACAACAGTCTCCTGGTGCCCAAAGGAAACAAATACCTGTCCAGGAAGGAATTAGATCATGAGATTTCTGCCTAATTTATAGTTATATTAACTAGTAAATCACTTAAAGTTTTTGGAGTCTGGACAGTACTGAAGTTTAACTTTTTTATATATTGGAAGACAAAAATCTGTTCTTATATGAGAAGAAGAGTTAGATTTGAACAACTTTGGCAATCAAAGACCAGAAATTCTGTATATTTGTCATTGCTATTCTAAATCTGCTGTTGTAGTTCCACTTACTTGAATAGGAATGATTTATTGAATTACCCATTTTGGATCAAAAGCAAGATTCTGTCATTCAGGTGATCATAGCAAATGGAATACAGGAGAGGATGAAAACTTTGAAGATAGAATATTTCCATTCCTATCTAGAGGATAACCCTTTCAAACAAGGTCACAGCTAACACAAAAGGGTTTATGTAGCTGTTTTAAGGAATACACAATGTTTCTCACAACCAGTCCTTTTTCCAGCCTTTATCTGTGATCAAAATAGAGAATCATTAGGGATTTGAAAGTGCATGTCTAGAAATAAATTAGAAAATGCAAGACTACTTCTGCTTTTGAGAAATATGTAACTTTGTGAAAGAAAAGCATGGTGCACCAGCTGTAACTATCAATGCTGGTACAAACACTTCCTTTCCTTCCACTTTTGCTCTGTAAACATACACAGCAATTACTTGCAAAAAGAGTTCTTGCAGCTGCAGTATCTCTTGTCAGGGCAGGTACCACCCTAATGGCAAAGCTGAAACTCTGAACTCCACTCCAAAGCATGAGTTTATTCTATGGACTTCTTGTTTGGTTTTGCATTACTTTTAAGAGCTTCAGCCTACATCAGAGGCAGGTACACCTGAGAGGTGGTTCAACAACCTCAGCCCATTATGTCAAGAATTGATAAGGGCTCATGAACCTGAAAGGCAAACTACCTGTGACTGTGCAGTAAGTAGGGCCTGAGGTCTCACTGCTTCTCATCCTGCAAGATTCCAGTGTGCACATAGAGCTGCAAGTTGCAGGGTCCCAGCTGCAAGACTTGAAGTTGATTTTATGTTCCCAGAAAAAAAAAAAAGTGAGTAATTTTTAATGCCACAGGAGGCCCGGCCCATGTGACTCTCTTTCTAGTGTCTACTTGCTCACTGCTGAGCAGCTGACCCTGTTACCTGCTTGTCTGCTGAATTTCTCCTCCGTGAACCAGCTGATCAATCACATCACTGTCATTGTGACAGTCTGCTCTGGTCTGTGTGTATGTTACCATGTCTGACTGCCAGGTGAATGGTTTTGGTGTGTTTTCTCCTGTTCCACATGAGGAAACAAATGAAGGCCACCTTCCATTCTGTTGTCTTCAACATCACAAGGCACATGTAACCTGAAACAGAAAGTAGGTAGTCTACATGCTTTAGTGTAGCATCTCCTCAATGGGAGTAGACTCTCCTTCCTTCAGGGTAAAGAGAATGCCAACAGGTGAAGAAGAAAATAAAAAGTTAATATCCTATATTAATGATAGTGAGCCAAGATAAAAAAGCAACTGCTTCCAACTGATACAATAAATTTGAGATGGCAAAATATCAAACTCTGGATATTTTGGGTACAGACTGGTATTTCTTATAAGATTATCAGACATTCTAAGAAGATTGCCCTTTCTGTTTGAGGTTATCCTGTCTGTAAAATGTTTGTTTCTTTAGGAAAAAGTAGGTATAACCTTTCCAAGAAGAAGCAGCAGAAAGAGGCATTCCTGAGTTATTGTGGATGGAGCAAGAGGACCATGATTACTTAGAAAAAATGCTTGCTGAGCCCTTGTGAGCCATGCTTCAACCCACAGTGGACTTGAAGGGTATTACAGAATAAGCATCTAAAAATGGGTTTATAATGGAAACCTTGACAGGCCTAAAAGCAAAGCAGTACACAGGTGCCACTATAATTAAGAGCAGTGACCCTTCAAAGAAAAGGGTGGCCAGAAGGTAAATAAACTGCCATTGTGCAGCTCACCTTGTTAAACAGGAAAGTTTGGAAAACGATTGGAAGAACGGCATCAATCAGTGTTACCTTAGACATCAGTTGTAAGAGACAGCTGCCTGCTGTGGGATGAACATAGTGTCCATGCTATTAAAAACAAGGTCTTTGCTCTGAGAGTCATGCTACAGGTAACCTGGACCCTTGAATTTATACCCTGTTCACAGTTGTCAGGTTCTGTGACATAATTTTTAATCTTGTCTTATCCCTCCTGCCCCAACTTTGACGTATGTAATACACCAGGTAAGGCAGATAGAAATATTCAGATGAGTGAGTTGAGCTTCAGACAGTCTCTCACTAGTAGCTGATGTGCCAGCATAAATCTGTATGCATGCTTCCCCCCACCCACCTTTTTCTAATTTTACTTTTCGATACGTCGGGGTAGTTGTGCCCTGTTTTGACTGTTTCATAGGTTGACTGCAGCCAGTTAAGTCTGGGTTGCTTTGTGTGTTTTCTGGTTGTTGGGTTTTTTGTCATGGCATGAATGTTGTTTCGGGCACTTTCACAGAAGCCTGGTAAAATTGCTGAAAGACCACGGCTGCCCTGATTGACAGGGGACACTGTCACAGCCCAATCCTTGCACCATCATGCACTGCAAGAGCAGTGTCGTTTTCAGAGTGGTGAAAGAAAACCCAGTGTAGAGTTTGGAACAGTTTTGTTTGTTATCACATATCTCATTCCAGAGATTTATTTTGCACGCTTTTCCCTGCACGCAAGCTCTTCTTTGGGACAGTATGGCCTTGGAATTTCTGCAGAAAAGGTGGCCAAATTGTCTCAGGTCCTGGGGTTACCTCCTGTTACTGGGGTTTGGGGTAGTTTGGGGTTGGTGGGGGCTTGTTTTTTTTTTTGTTGTTGTTTTTTTTCAAACAATCTATGATGTATATGTCTTGAGAGGGAATATTCCACTCTTTTAATCAGGGATAATGATTTGGACTTGCCAGACACTGGTTTTAAGACAGATTTAAAATTTAAATAAGCTTACAAAGCAGTTGAGTTAAAGTGCTGCAAAATCTTGTATAATTGCTTTCAGTTAGTTTTTAACTTATCTTGTTCTGCTGTAACTTCAGTTTCTAAACCTTAACTGTTTCTACGCTAGAAAATGAGAAGTATAATTTTACATTTAAATAGTGGCATCTAGAAAAAATCAAATTTTTTTCCCCACTAATTTTATATTATTAGATTCTCTGTCCATTAATCTTGAACTGTTGCCAGAAAAACATGATGCCAATCAGTTTGAAGTCCAAACTAAGGACTGCAGGTTTTGAAGCAGCAAGATTTTTTTATTTTTTTCCCTACCTACCTGACAGTCTTCTCAGTGTAGCATGACTTGCTAGCGTTTGCAGACTGGTACTGGGTTCCTATAGCAAAACTGAACATGTAGCTTCAGTCTTAATGAAAATTAATCTATAAATTCAGCTGTATTTTTTTTAAATGACTGGTTAATACCTGGGGGGGGGGAGGGGGTTAGTAGTGATTTGAGAGAAACTTAAAGCTATAAAGCTTACAGTAGATGTAATATTGGCCACTAAAGAAGCAAGCATGGCTTCTGAAGGTGTCACTTGCTTAATCCCTTTTTTAACTCCTCACAGATTGCTTGTTTATCAAACTGGCTGCTTTGATTAAGCTCCATATCTTGGATCAAGAACACAGTATCTATCAACTTCAATTTATTAAATTCTAGGAATAAGAGTCTATCAGTTTCATTATCTGGATCTTCACAATAATTTAATTTTGGAATAACAGGCTGCACTTAGCAACTACTTTCTTCTAAAACGTGACATCCCGGAACTGTTGTTTGACAGCTGGCTGAATATGAGCCAGCAGCGTGCCCAGGTAGCCAAGAAGGCCACCAGCATCCTCACTTGTCTCAGAAATATTGTGGCCAGCAGGACTAGGGCAGTGGTCATGAGGCCATACTTCAAATGCTGTGTTTGTTTTTGGGCCCCTCGCTACAAGAAAGACATTTTGTTACCGGAGTGTGTCCAAGCACCAATGAGGCTGGTGAAGGTTCTAGAGCGCAAGTCTTAGGCAGAGCACCTGAGAGAGCTGGCGGTGTTTAGACTGGAAAAAAGGAGGTTTAGGGAAGACCTTATCACTCCCTATAACTGCCTGAAAGGAGGTTGTAGCAAGCCAGGTGTTGGTCTCTTCTCCTGCACAACAAGTAATAAGATGAGTAGAAATGGCCTCAAGTTGTCCCAGGGGAGGTTTAGATTGGATATCAGGAAAAATATATTCAGCAAGAGGGTGGTCAGGCATTGTGAGAGGCTGCCCAGGGAAGAGGTGAAGTCACTGTCCCTGGAGGTGTAGGGAACTGAAGACATGTAGATGCGGCCCATTAAACCATGAGTTTATGATAATGGTGAGTTTGGCAGCGCTCAGTTAACGGTTGGAATCAATCATCTTTAAGCTCTTTTCCAACATAAATGATTCTATGATATGCTGTTGTCTTTATTGAATTTTACAAGGTCCCTCTTCTCCCACTCAACAGACATTGGAGGTCTCTCTAAACAGCAGCCCTGCCTTCAAGCATGTCAAAGGGTGCCTCCAGTTTGGTGTCATCTGTAAACTTTACTGCATGCTGTTACCTCCTCAGAATCACTGATAAAGATGTCAAACATGACAGGTCCCTGAGACTTTTGGCTTCCGGGCCTCAATACGAGGTAAGGGCAGGTACTACACGTGTAGAACAAACACAGCATACTGTGTGTGATCACCGCTTGCATAGCTTGAGTAACTCAAGCTGCATCTTTTACACGACTGTTAATGGGAAACAAAGGTGATACTGATTTAGTAACTTCATTTCCATTGCTTATGACTTCAGTGTGACCCCACCATATTGTCTTCACGCAGTTTACAGTGGTAGCCCTGTGTTTCCCTTAACCCTTTGCCTTGCTTCTCAGGCTGCTGTGAGTTGTCCTTGTACACACTGGTTCTGTGCTGCAGCAGCTCTGACCAGGAAAGTGAAGTGCCCAGCAGAGGCAATCTGGGAAGAGAAACCCATTTATTCTTAAATGGCTGTCCAGTTGCAGCTGGTTTCTGACCAGACCTTATCTTGGGCAGTATGAGCTATGCAGTGAAGAGAGAGGAACCCTCTGATAGAACCAAAATGTTTAAAAGAGCAACTGCTACTTATGGTCTCATGGCATCATTTGATCTCAGCTTTTTAAGGCTTTTGATTGGAGATAGATGCTTTGGAGGTTTAGGGTCTGTTTGAGATGCCTAAAATGCCTTTCCTGCACCAGCTCAGGAAAATGCTGTCATTTAAAATAGAGCAAAAAGGTCCTACTAGCTCAGGTTCAGACTTATTCTTTCAAGAACTCATTTAATGCAAAGAAATTCCAGTTGTAAAACAAAATTACAGTAGTGTGTAGCTGTTGAAGAGAAGAGAAAATCCAGGGGGTTTTGTTTGTTAATTTCTGATTAGAAACCTATTGTATGGTTTAGCTGGAATAATGACAGATCTTTTATTAATGCCTGCTGGAAGCATATTATGATAACAGCATAGAAAAAACTTGCACTTATCTTTGTTTTCTTGTCTTGAAAAAGATATGTGAATCTCTAATGCTTTAAGTGAAATATGAAGCTTCTGTGGCCACCTGGTTTAACTAGTTCTGACACTTTCAAATAAGCTTGTTAGGAAGCTACTGAAATAAATGTAGTGTCTTCTTCCCCTCATAAGCGTTTTCCTTTGGCAATTTAGCTTGGCTCTTTCACATGAAATATTCTGAAGATACAAGATCTTAAGGAGACTACACGTTAATCCATATTTTGGGAAAGCATACTGACCTTGCACTTACAGTTGTGGGTGGGTGAGGGATGAGTGTGGTCATCCACTGTCACACGTAATGCTGGACAAAGTGGAAAGAGCAAATTACTGTGCTCACAAAGAGAGTAAGCCAGTGATTCATGATATTACCTCCCAGAGCAGCTTTTCAAGCACCTGGAAATGGTGTGGAGCAGCATGTTCTCTGTGAAAAGAAATGAAGATATAAACTTTTATTTCTTTGTGACAGTGAGGAGCACATTCAGCATTCACCCATGAAAATTTTGCAGCTGTTTATTCAACCTCTGGAGCTTACTGTCCCTGCCTGAAGCCTGTCTGAATATCTGTGCGCTTCTTATAAGACCCGCTCATAAGGCTTGCTCTCTTGCTTGGCCTCTGGGAGTGTTGCTCAAGAGACTTAAAATCCCAGTGATCTTTGAGCTCATTGATAGTGTCTGAAATTGAACATTACTTACCCATTTAGTGCTTACTGCAAACAACACAAGAAGGTATTCCCTACTAGGTTGTAACAATGATCCTTTGATCGATGCTGGCAGTAGATTTTTAACTAGGAAGAGTACACCAGTATCCTTTGTCCATTCCCCTCATACTTACCCAACATCCTGAATGGCTGAATTAGGGATTTGCCTGTTACACTTATCTGTCTATGGGCATGTTTTACAAGTACAGAAATAACAGTATTAATATGAGTGGAAATAAACCTTTTGTCTGTTCAGGCTTCAATATGCAGTTTCTGAAGTGCTCCTAATGCCACAATGTTCTTTCTCTATGAACCAAATTACTAAGATGACAGAACACTATTTTGTTGTAGGAATTTTTTTCTCCTTAAAATACTTTAACCCTTCAATACATTCCAAGGAAGTAACATTTGAATTTCTTATGTCACACAGGGTTAATCCATTCTCCCCAGTGAAGTGAAAAAATTTCAGAAATAATGCAGTCGGTTCCACTGCCATCCATATGAAATATTGTTTACACTCCAGGCCTATTGCTTCAGGAAATTATTGATAGGAACAGCTGCTCCTTCATGAGAAAAGTAGAAAAGTCCTTCCTCTCTGACCAGGGGCACTTTTTGGCCACCTTTACTTTATCACCATGACACAGAAGCATGGAAGATTGGATTTCAGACTTTCCTACATATTTTTATTATTATTTAAAGAAACTCTCTAAAACTTCACTCAGGAACTCTTGTGAAGCTCTGAGCCATCTCCCAGTGCTCAAAAGCATTTGTTCAAAACAAAATGAAATTCGGAGCATAAGATATACAGTACAATCAGAATCCAACTTCAAATGCACCTCATTGCTACTGAGTTGAACATTATAATTACAATTATAACTCTGCAGTGCTTTATGCATAAATTATTTAAATTAAACCACATCGATTATTCAAATTTTATCTCCAAGAAACACTTCTAAAAGCCTGCTAACACTCACGTTGCAACTCACTGCTAACAGGAAAAACTCTTACAGGCTTGATTACTTTTTTAAATCTTTTTGGAACTAGACTCTGTACAGTGACTTGACTTGTTTCAAGTTGAATGAGTCTTGGGTTAAATGGATTTGGTGCTGGTAGTGTACTTTCAGATCCACCTTCAAGCTCAGTTGAGCAAAAGACTAAGCTGGTGCTATTAAGTCTTTCCTTTCCTGGTAAAAGACCTAGTATTCTGTAAGGGTTTTTAATGCAAAACAAAATCTCTAGAGTAAAAAGAAGGAACCTCACACTTTTTACCTTGTCACACCAGCCCTGACTGGCCTAGTTATTTGACATGATAGTGACAATTATTCACTTGAGACAATCCCAACAAAAGAATAATATTTGCAGGTGAAAATATCTTCATGAAAGAAGGTCCAGGCAGGGTGAATCTGACTCCTGGAGGCCATCTCTTGTTTTGAGCATTTCTCACGGGTGGCTAGGAAAATAAACTTGATCGTTTCATTCTTCTGTTATAAAAATAGCTGCAAACACCTGCAGAGAGGCAGGTTACAATACCTGTAGCAAACCATAACAGTTTTGTCTTTTCAGGAGAATTAAAATAAAATTTTCCTCAGGGAAGTAATTCAGTCAAGGCTTTAAACCTTCTCTCAGAAGTCAGTGCTTTTGTCCAGCAAAACCACCTAACTAGTGCTAATATTATGAAGGTTCTTAAATCTGTTACTGGCTGCAGAAAGTGTTAAATCAATGAATTGTAGTATACAAGAACCTGGTTTGCAACATACAGAAGAATCTATTTTAATCCTCTTATTCTTAGACATCTTTATTTTGAATTCCTTGATGTCATTTAAGATTTTCATTTAGTATAGTTCTGTTTCCTGAAAAAAAAAAAAAAAAAAAACACGGAAAATGGAGTTAAGCCAATGCAGAACGTGTCTAAAAATCTCATGTTTAACCTCTGTTTTATTCACAGTTGACTGACAATTTACTGCTGCAGAACATATGATGAGGAAGGGAATGCTTTTTAGCGTCATCTTTTCTGAACAAATAACTGACATGATATTACAGATGATTATTTGGAGAAGCAACTGGTATTGCTATGACCCCTAGATATCCGATGAGCTAGAAAAAGAGACCCGTTCCAAGTTGCTGGAATTGTGGAAGAAGACAGAGGAATTTTAGATCTTCAGTTTAGGCCTTGTATTTCTTAAAGTGAAAACGAAAGGAAAACCTTTCAACTTTGTATTCTTCATCACAAACCAAATATTAAGTTAGCTATAAATACATAGTAACTCACTGATATTAACACATGGTTTGAGGGTCTGTATAGAGTTAAAACACCGTGTAAGAAACATTTCTGCTTTCTTGTGTGGGCTGCTCAAACCTTTAGTCTTTGCATGATCAAGTAAGCCGGGCTGTATAGGGCAATTTTCCTCAAAGCAAATGGTCACAAAGTTAACAATGTCATGAAGACCAGCAGCAAGATATTCCCTTCTTCCTGCAGTGATGGAAATCATGATTTTTCCATATGTTAGTTTTTGCTGGTAAGGTTTTAATACCTCTTTCAGGTGTGGTATTTGTAGCACCAGGTGATTTAGATCTTGACTTGCACTTTTCATCTTTTCAGTTCTGGAAAGAACTGCAACAGTTGCCTGGTTTTGGAGGGTGGGGAAGGGGGTTGGAAAGGTTTTTTACTTGTTTTTGATTTTGTTTGTATTTTTTTGTGCCCAACCCAAGTCTGTGTGTTTAAGACTCACAAGAAAGTTCTAACCTCAACAGCCATTTTAGATCCGTTTTGGATGAGTCAAAAGGAGAGACAATCTGGAATTTACCAGTCTCTCTGAAATGCAAAAGACAGTTTGTATATCAAATCAGTAGGCATTTGTATACCTAATTCAGTGGATAAACAGGAATGTTCAGTTATTTCTAAATAGAAGTTCAAAAATGAAAAACAACAAACATATTTTCTCCCCTCCCCTCAGTTTCCTTAAATATATGGTTAAGTTTATTGGACTCAATAGCCCTGATGAGTCCCTTCCAACTCAGCATATTCTATTCTACTTCCTTCTTTGGGATCCTGTTTTACAGCATAAAATACTGCAACAAATCAGAAATAAACTTTAATGTTGCATGCAAATTCTAAACTCATCAGCTTTAGTTCCATAATAAAATCACGTCCAGGCACAGTGTGACATGCTAAAGATGGTGTTTTTTCAAACCCCCACAGTTTATAACCCACAATTCCGCCATAATTTTTCCAAAAACATCTTTCAGATTCCCCATGTTATCACTGAAAATACTTCTTTGCTGTCTTTAATTACTCTGACAGCACTGTGATAGACTGTAAGTTTAATGTGTTATTAAACAGGCTACAATTAAATGCATGTTTCAAAGGCGTAGTTCTGTACTTTTCACCCAGAACTGAAGGCAAGTATTCAATGAATTAACCCTGTTCAGTAGCATAGCTCTCACCATGCAGCAATAGCAAGACGTCAGTCTCCTGTTGCAGAGCTGAGAAAAGGTAGTAGATTTAATGCTTCTTTTTTCTCTGCATAGCAGCACAGAGTATTCATATCTAGTACTGTATGTGTCTAGTTGTTAAAAATAACCTTGTGATGAGATTTGCACTTGAATAAATCTGCTTGTAGCCCACTGCCCTAACATAAAGGCTAATCAACAAAAATACGATTTATTTAATAGGAAAAACCAGTGTGATTTTCAAAACAATTAAAAGTTGATTGAATCCAAGTTAACCTTAAATCTTAGGCACAGCATCTTCTGTTCACCATTACTCTTGGTTACTGTTACCTGCCTGATAAAGTCCCACACATGCATCATGAAAAGCTTTTGGAGAGATTTTCTGTTGGTCTAATTTGTTTCTTTACTATCAGACAGTTAGTCAGCCAACACGTAAAATACAAGTAAGAGCTTACAGAGGTCCCAACAGCCTTTTCTATACTTATGAGTCCCTTAAAAAAAAAAAACAAAAAAAAAACAAACAAACATTTTTCAAGGAACTCGAAACTGCTTTGTCTGAAGAAGCTCTTTTCTCTATCTTCTTTTCTGTCTTGCAGAAGCAGCCATGCTTTTAGCTGTTTGTTCTGAATACGCTTTTTCACTAAAAACATTTCCCTTCTGCTGACTTTTATTTTACCACTCATGTACTACTTTCATATTTTAACATGATCATCAGTAATGATAATGTTGAAGGATGAAACCATTTCTTAAATCAACTTCCTTTTCAAGTATTTTAGGTTTTATATTGAAGAAGTACAGCTTTGAAAAACAAATTTTCTTGGAAAGAATTGTTACATGCAAGCTTTTTATTGTAGGAGAACAGGGATATTATGGATCAGATACTGCTGAAGATCACAAAGGCCTGTGCAAAGTAGAGTGACTCCTGTTTCCAATGAATAAGCTTTTTGGTTTTTTTAATCAGATCATTTTACTGCATTATAGAATCCTCCCTTCCTTTCAGTAATAGAAAAAAAATCCTAATAATGGTTACCTGTAGGAGTGCATATTTTAGAGATTTATGACTTCTTATGGCCATATATTGTTAATTTTACTTCTAGACACATGAGTAATCCATAATTGACTCCAGTTTATGAAGGTGTGTTGCTTTTTTTTTTTTTTTTTTCCAGTCATCAAGCTTCAGGGAAGCTGTTCTTGAAGGAAGCTTGAATTTCAGTTTCTCTGGACTGTGGTTTCTGACTGATGTGTTTTATTACTGGCTTATGCTTAATGAACTCCATGTTGGAGTCTTCAAGTCTGTAAGTAAACTGCATCTGCAGCCCAGGAAGCTCTAAGTTAGGGAGTAGGTGTTCATCTGGCAAAACACTGGAGCCAGGTGGCTTCTGTGGACACCAGTTTTCTGGAATTTACACTGAGCTGAATGAAGGAGTAATATTGTTACAAAGGAAAGACAGCAGGAAACACATGAGTCAGAACAGGCTATGAACTAGAGGATCTTAGATCTAGAGGATCTAAGATCTTAGATATGTCCCAGAATGGCAAGAAAAAGCATGATGCAATCTCCACCACCCCCTTGTGTTTGCTATCTCAAGTAAAATAATTACAGCTTTTGAGAGCTTGGGTAAAGTTGATGTGTTGGTTTGCTTTCCAGTATTAGCAAGTCACTGTAAACATAGAATTTATGAAGCTGCATCTCTAAAAGGAGTATATTATGAACTGTTTGAGGTATTTAAGAATCTGTTGTTTGAGAAGTACTAAAGCTGTTAAGCTGAACTTTCTCACTGATACAGGGTCAGTACTGCGGAGGAGCAAAAGGACTGAGAAATAGGGACTGGAGCCTGCAAAGGCAGTAAAGCTAAAATCTTAATGCTTCATTTCTCTTTCCCCTTACAAAAAAAAAAAAAGGAAAAAGGATTGTAAACACCTGAGCCTGAATCTCTGTTGCCCTGTTTTCTGTGCCGTCCTCAGTGCTGAAAATCAAAGTGCTTGTGCATTAGACCACACTGTCAGTAACAAGATATGATACATCACACACTTTTCAAAGGCATGTGGAACTCAGTCCATACAGCTCATCTTAAATAATTAATATCATAGAATGATAGAATATCTCAAGTGGGGAGGGACCCATAAGGATCATAGAGTCCATCTCCTCACTCTTCACACAGCTATGCAATGCTGTTACTGGATGGTAATTCTGTAGTTATTCCTGGTCATGTCTCAGTTATTTCACTACAGTATGTCCTTTAAGACTCTTTTTTTCTGCTCTGATATTTCCCCAAAGTTTTCTTCCTGTTCCAAAGCAACAACAAAAATCAAAGGCTTTTTCTTTCTTGCAAACTCTCTCTCCCCTGATGTATGTTGACAGATTCCTATGCACTGAAAGGAAGCAGAAGATTATCTTGAATTTCATCTGTATCCTAATTCCAGCTGTTTCCCTCCAAAAATCCAAGATACCTGTCATAACAAAGAGAAGTGTAATATTTGAGTCAATGTTATGTTGGCAGAATCAGGTTAGCACAGACAGCCTGACCACTCTGCCAGGGAAGATTACAGAGCAGATCACTTGGATCACTTCAGTTATAACGTGGCATGTGCAGGATAACCCAGGGATCAGGCCCAGCCAGTATGGGGTTGTGAAATCTCCTCTCATGGCAGGGTGACCTGCTTGGTGGATGAGGGTAAGGCTGTGGATGTTGTCCATCTTGATTTTACTCAAGACATTGACAGTTTCCCACAACATTCTGCTGGAGAATCTTTTCCAAGTCTCAGTGACATATTTAATCTGTAGCTCAGAGGACTCTTTCTTGCTGTACTTGCACTTTCAAGAGCGTACCTAGAAGTTTTCTCTTATGTCCAGTATCCTGGAGAATCAGTAGTGTCAGTCCTGTCTCCCAATATCCAATTGTGTAATTGTAGCATCGTTTCCTTTTTGTGCTTCTAACATTCTGGCTAATCTCCAATATTCTAATATTTACGTCTGCACCACCTGTATTAAATTAAATTTGTAAATTAAAAGTAGCACACTTCTTACAGTTTCAACTTTCTTATCCTCAGTAGCAATTGCTAACTGTGTTATGTTCAGGCAAAGTAGTGAAATTGAAAAAGAACTTGTAAGCATTTTTCAAATTATTACAGGTAAATAATAAGCAGCCTTTCCCTACTGCTGTTATATGCTGATAGCTCTTTTATTTTCCAGTGCTAAATTAATTTAGCAGTTGGTTCAGACCTCAGTAATTTACTCACGTTAAATGCACAACTGGGAGAGTTCAGTGGATCTGGAATGAAGAGGTAAAAATAAAATTGTTTTTCATAGCTTTGGTCTGTGATTATGGCTGTAAGTAGATGGAAATATACAGAAACATGAATAATCTATAATATATATTAAAAGAGAAGATGTGAATCAAGCCTTCGGCTCAGGATTTTCAGAGACTTCTGGGAGTGGAATGCCTATTTCCTACAAAATTGCAATTAAGTTAATGGGAATCCACCTCTTTGAGGTACTTTTGAAAACCTTGGTCTTCTGTTAATTGTCACCATGAAATTACACTGAATTTTTGGTGTACTTTTTCTCGGGGAAAAAATGTGATATAAAGTTTAGATTTGTACCATAAGACAGATGAAATCATAATGATCCCCCTTGGCTTTACTGGGCTTTGGAATAGACCTTTTCAAATAAGATAAGGGCCATTTACATGGACGTAGAATAGGATGCACCAGAGGAAAATCAGCATTATGTTGCTGATATTCATCTTGCTAAAATAAAATAACTTAAAAGATCAGGGATTTAGCCTTCCTTGGATCCAAAGCATTTGTTGCTTTGGTGCCTTTCCTCTCTCTCTTACTGGATTTTTAAACTCAGGTGTTTGAAGAAAATGTCGGAATTGTAACGAACCCAGCCCTGAGCATGATGGTAATAAGATTGAGAAATAAACGTACCAGCACAACTTAATGTTATAACCTCTCATTTTGCTTCTAGGGCAGGGAAACAAGAGGTGTTTTGCCTGGAGTGATTTCTTGTTTGCTCTTACAGCATACTTTCTTGATATTGTGGTTTCCTATACTTCAAGAACAAAATGTATTTTCCAGCAGAATCCCATTTCATGTTAAGGAAGAACAACAAAGAATTCCCTCAAACTCTACTGTAGAGAATGTATTTCTCTCCAAGATGATTCTGGGAAGTTTGGTAGCATGTGTTTCCTCCAAGGCAAAAATGCAAATGTGGCCACCAAGATGTTACTCTTGCTTTCTGTGCCTTCCACAACTGGCTTTCCTAGAGCCAGCACTTATTCCAGTTTCATCAGTCCTGAAAGCCAGAGATAAAATTTCCTTCTTTTGGCACAGAGTGGAAGTTTTCTAATTGAGTTTTTTCCTGGATTTCTGTTGTCTGACAGATCTAATATGCTTCTGCTACTACCAGCGCTGGGTACAGCATGGTCTTCTAAAGCTTGTCAGTGAACTGAATTCTGTGGGCAAACTGGGGTCACCATCCTGACTTCCAACACCTTCTTTCCCAGTGACACCTCAATGATACAATAGCTTTATGCTATCCTCAAGTCTGCTGTTTTTCAGAATGAAACACTAAAATGCCTTTCTCCATAAAATTTGAAGCAGCCCTTAGTCTGACTGTACCCCATGACGAACTCCTTGCAGAATGCCTGTGGTGATATGCTTTTGTCAGTAAGAAGCAGGTGGACTATCTAAATTGTACTTAATATAGGTATGTTTTGGAAATGTCTTCAGGCTCTTAATATGTTATGTAAGATTTCAGTTGCATGTAGGTACTGAAAACTGACTGCAACTGAAGCTGGTTTAGGGTTAAAAAAATGTTCCTTAGAGGTTGTATAGTTGCTTGAGAGGATAGGCAGAGCTGCTCCTCTCCTCTTTTCTAATTCTCTTTATCTGTATTTAAAATTGGTTTCTGTTATTGGATTTTTCTTTTTTTTTTTTTTTGGTTTAGCACTTTTGTTAGCTTATTTATTGCTTTATTATGTGATACCATTGTGCTTTCCCACTAACCAGACATACAGGTTTGCATCTTGCCTGTATCTAGCATTGATTCTTGAAACAATGAGGAAAATGGGGCTTTTATGGATCTCTCCCTGCAAGGCAGCGAGGAAGAGTCTTCCAACAGGAGAGAATTACTTCATATGCAGCTGGTGGAGTGCAGGATTTTAAATCTGAGAACATGGATGAAATGTAAAGACTGACAAATAATTCTTCTAGAGAAAAAGTAGATTCCTTCCTCTTCCCTCCTGTGGAAGATACTTCTTGAGATTTTCATGCTGAACTCATAGAAGCTGCTTCTTGTTTAATTTTTTATTAATCAGGATTTTACATGAATCACGTGTGATTCCAGGAATTGGAAGGTGGTTACCCTTAGCAACTTGTTACTTGCCTTGGATCACCAAAGAATGACCCCAGTATGTGTAGCAGGTGTTCCCCATAATAACTGCATGGGAGTAGAGAATACTACAGTAATATTATGCATTTATCTTAATTGGAAACAGCTCACTTAAGGAGAAGACTTCTAGTTTTTGCTTTACAACCTGGTGTTTTCACGTTCTGCAGTTCAGAAACTTTGTTTCAAGGGGAGTAGAAAAAAAAAATCACAAGAAATTGGTCAGAAAAAAAGCAATGAGAAAAGGCAGGAATCACTGTAAACTCAGTGCTTTGTGGCGAAGATACATATATCAGTGAGTGGACTGGTTATGAGAAAAAGATTTGGGTTTTTTAATAACCTAATATAAATGCTTATGATTCAGACAAGAGCAGGAGGGTTGTTTTTTACCACGAGAAAATAATTTTGTTTCCAACTGACTTGCCAGTGGAAGGAAGGGGAAGCAATCCACTTATGGATTCTGAGGAAGGGATTTTGAAATCTCTTGATGCTTAATAATGAATATGGCCTTTTTCACTGTCATTCATACAGAGCTCCACAAGAGAGGTGTGGGAGTGGAGTAACTTACCTCTGTCTATCGGGGATCCTGGGAGCACCCACAAGGCTGAGGATAATAAAGAGGGAAAAGCTAGAGGATGTACATGTGCTGCTTCATGGATATTGCAAGTCAGAATGACTAATGATTTGTTCTTTTTCCTTCTCTGACTCTTTCCTGCTTCAAAGCAGACACGAGAAATGTCACTTAAGAAACTCTCAGGCTCTCAGGCAAACAGGAGAGTCCTTTACAGCACAGTCCCATGGGAGACACTCTTGTATGAAAGGAGCCTGTAGGCAAAGAAATTTATTCTGAGCCACTCTTCCCCTGGCAAATTGGCTGCTGGGGCAATTCTGAGATGAGTTTTGGGTGTCCCTTTTGCCTTCACTTGGAACAAATTCCTAGCAGCTGAAACGAACAGTGGAAAACCAAGGCATGGGCCCAGAGCTTTGAAGGTCTTGGTTCTGTTAATTGTCCTCTGGATTTCTGGGCAGGGTTATTTAATTTACTGTATATGGTTTCAAAGCCTCCTTCCCTAAAAAGGCTTCTGCACCATTCATCTGTTACTAAGCTTAAAAAACCTAATATCTTGTCCTTTAACTAAAAACAGTCACTTAGAGACAGCAGTGCTCTTGAGACCCTTCCCCTCTGTTCACATGTATGGCTGCCCTTCAGGTTGGTCAGATTTCAGAAATATCACTCCATAGGACAAGATAAACTTCTAAAATAATACGATATGGGGGGAGGAAAGGGAGAAGGTACTTAGATCTTTCCAACCTAAATATTGGATGAACAGTTTTCCTCTGAATTCAAGCATTTAATTAAACACTGAATTAACTTTTATGTCTAGTCCAGCTATGTTAAACCTATATTTTTGTACTGATTTTATTTTGTGGGCTCAGAGTCAGAATCTTTGCACTTTACAGGTCAACCCCTTGAAAAAATTCTCCTCTGCAGTTTGCAGTTGGCACCTGCTGTTGCTGTCTTTACTGTGGGGACGAAAAGTTTACTTCTGTGAGAACTGAGGGTTCAGCATCTCTATGGAGAAGACCTGTAATCTACTTTTAGCAAATTAAAATCTAATACGGTTTGTCTATGTTTCATTTATGCCTCAGGACAAATTAATGTTAAAAAAAGCCTTTGAAATGAAAATGGTGAGCCCTCAAATTAACCTACTTGTAGTGTTTTTATTTCAAGTTTCATTTGGGAATTGAATGTGGCTGCTAAATTGCTGGTAGGTAAAACATCATTGAAAATTTGCTTGCATTTTTCTGCAAATAGATTTTTCACTCAGAAAAGTACAGTTGGATTTAGAAAAAGAAAATATGAAAGTGACTGCAGCTGGTCTTTTCCTTAAAGTTTTATTTTATGCTTCAAAAGTTTAAATTCCGTTAATAAAGCAGTGGCAGTGCTAGAAATTCATATTGAGACTGGTCAGTAATTACTTTATTTAATGCCATGTAGACAAGGGTCAGGTCGTGTTAAGCTTCCTGTGCAGAGTTTGCTGTTCAAGTGTGCCAGTCTTTGCTGTAAGGTGGCTACAGCTTGAAATGAAATCCATTTTGATGTGCAAGGCCCAGCAGAAGGAGGGATAGCAAGCATGACTGTAGACTGACCAGTGTCCAAAGGTGAGGGCGTCCTCCCAGGCACTTTTCAAAGGTTTTGTCAGCCAAAAGGAATCTCAGTGGAGGGCAACAAGTCGAGCAGATTGCATTGGGCATAAATCAGTTCCCTCTGCAGAATGCCCCCTCGTAATAAAGGCTTCTTGCCTTCAGGATCGTTACCTGACAGGCTGCTTAGGACACCAGAGCCCACTGGAGCGTTCCCAGTTTCTGCCTCTCAACTACTAGGACATCAATTTTCAGATACATGTGGAGAGGGGACCTCAGCGCATGTGCCCACCTGTTTAAAAAATAAATAAATAAATTTTTCCTTTTAGACTCATCATCACGCTTTCAGGTCTTACAGTGAAACATTCCTGTCAGCAGTAGCAGGTATTTATTCATTGCATCAGTGTGTGTTGTGGCATGAGGGGGACTGAGGGGGTGTCCCAGTTGCGTTTTGTTATTTTCCAGCTGAGTTACAATATGTTGGTCTGACTTCTGTGGGCTGAGCAAGCCATTTCTGTATGTGATGCGTGACAGCAGAACTGCTGAATGCAGAGTGGTGGTGCTTAATCACCTTATAATCAACTTTCAAAGTAGCTAAACAAAGCAGAATTCTAATAAGGAAAAAAGAAACAAAAAATTTTTCTTGTATTAGTTTATTATATTTATAGTTTACATGCTTGAAAATTACTTGTCCATGAGGCAGAAAAGTGCTTCTGTCATAACCTGTTCTCATCTGAAGAAATATATACATGCATTACGATTCATTTAAAACACATGTATTTTGCTACTCTCCACACAAAGTTTTCCTGCGGGTTTTGGAATTAAGGTTAGCTTTTCCCTTTTTAATATAACATTAAACCTAACTCTTCTACAGCTCACTGTCATTTCTTTTCACCAATTAAATCTGACTGCTTCAGTGTGTAAGGAACAAATGTGAAAACTTACTGTAGCAATTTCATCCGTGGCATATAAGCCCAGAGGGTGAGTGTCAGGAAGCCAGCAATCTGTTAAATGCTTTATCCGTGTTATGCACAATATATTTCTTATTAGTTATGTTTCTCATGTTCTGATTTAAGAGAGTCCATTATTTTGTGAAGCCTAATTTGACTTGCTACATAGAAATGTGCCAGCTGAGTAGATACTCCTCTGTCTTGTCTGGGATAGTTACAAGGGTTGTTAGTCCATTTGCTTCAGGGCACACAGATCACCTCCGAGATCAGAAAGCAATTGCTTTCCATGGTGAAGCAATACTCAGTGTAATAGTTGGTGTAATAAAAGGGATTAATTTTGCAGTACTTTGTATTGTGGTTAGCCATGGTAGGTTTCTGCACTCTGCATCAATCTCACTTTTGGTAGATAAGAAAGTAGTGACTTACATGTAAAAGCTTTCCTACAAGGCCTTTGGTATTAGACGTCACCAGAATTACACTATCAGCCTAAATGGATTACTGATCAAATTCGGTGCAATATTCTTGCTTCTGCAACCAACAGTGCAATTAAAAGAATCCTATAAACCTGATATTCCCTGCAGTTTTGCATATTACACAGAATTCTATTTGCTCAAGGTGTTGCAAGGTGGTGTCACTGCATTTCACGCTGGTATAAGTCACTTTGAATGGTGGAAGTTGCTGAAAATGCAGGACTACACTTGGGAAGCAGACTGCAAGACATGAGTATCTATTATATATTCTGAATGGATCGCTTTTGACCTTTCTAATTTGGACCAGTGAAAAGTAGGTATGAAGTGTTAGAAGTCATCTAAGCATAAAATGTCTCTGCTCTTTATTTTTATCTGCACCAATAAGCATTGAAATAGAATGTACAGAACCATAATAGCATATTTACTGGGTTTTTTTTCTTTTAATATATTACAGTTCCACTGTTTAAAATTGATTGTACCATTAACAGCTTTTCATAGAAAGAGGTTTTTGCAATTTGGTCCTAGCAAAGACTTTTTTTTTTTCTGTAATGTTTAAGATTTCACTGCTTACATGCAGTGTCCATTAAAGAAAGGTATACCTCACGTTTTATGTGCTTGGGTCTGACTGAAGAATTTTACCAGTTTGGTCTTATTCAGTCCATTTCTAATACAGAGAAAGGATTTGAATGGTGAATGTCACCTACTTAACGAGCTATAAAGCACTTTGATCTGACACATTATTTTAGCAGGTTTTTATTACACATACAGGGATAAAAAGTTAGCCATAACTGACTGCCCAGGCACAGTTCTCAAGTATATTGAAACACCTGGCTGCAGTTACCATGTCAAACAGATTCTCGGCTTTAGCATCACAATAAACTGTGACAACAGGGATACCAAACAAATGCCAGAACTGACACAGAAGAAGTCAGGATTCAAGGATTCAGTTTTGCTTACGTTCGTTCGCCGTACCAAAGCACTTTAATCACACTTACACAGTGCATTCTCTTCCATACTTATTGCCTGTGCAAGAATTTTGTCATGATGTCATGCTCTGGTTTGATGTGGCATTGTGCAGAAATATGGAGATTTGAACCAGATACAGGTTGTCAGGGTACCCATATGAGGAGAACAGCGGACAGAATAAAAGGAAGGATTGATAACACGAGCCTAAATTTGCAGGCAAATATTCTATAAGGGCTGGCTAAAGACAGTAATGTAATGCTTTTTTCTTAGAAATCCCACTTAATGGTGTTCAAGACAGAGCTGGAAGATCAAGTCTCTGTACTGGAGTAGAAAAAAATCTCGTTTACAGAGTGGATGATTGTCCCTCACAGGAGAAGCTGGCTATGATATTTCATAAGGCTTTTTCACTTACAAATCACTTGGTATGGGACAGTGAAGTTGTAAGTCTGTTTTCCTGCTGTCTGTGCTGAGCTGGAGAAACATGACTATTTTTATAGCTTTGCGATTAGTGGGGCAGGGGCATATTTTTTCTCCCTGTAATAATTAATAGAGGGAAATTTTTAGATGCTCATAAATAAACTTACAGAATTCTTGAACTATTATAAATAATGACCACCTACTGGCACTTGTGAAGGTGACTCATAAAACAGGATGTCAAGCTCAGTGTGTTGTAGTCACAGCCTAGACCACATAGTCTTGCCCTGCTTCTATTTCCACAGCTTGGAAAGCTCCTTGTGTACGATCTAATCCACTCTGCTTTGAGACACAAGCTGCTGTTTAGATCTCATTAATTAGCATGCAAGCAGAAGGGAAAGAAAGTGACCTTTCTGTGGCCTAATTCTCCAGCTTCAGTTCACCAAGAGCCAGTGAAGTGCCATGCAATTAATAAGAGTGCAGAAAGAAGTAAAGGTCTCATTTTATGGTCAGGGAGATTAATTTCACAAAAAGGGCCTCAGAGTAATTTTAGAAGCAGTTAATATGCACGCTGTAGCACGGGTGCTTAATTGAACCATTCCCTACATTTTACCAGTGTGTTAAGAGAAGAATACATTTAATAATGTTTTCTTCTGCATTATGTTTCTGTGTGGTTAGTTATCAAGCCTGAAATTACATCTAGCCCTAATTGGTCTTTCACAGCTCCTTAAGGCCGTCATTCCTTGAATTGTCCATGTCAGTGTTTTTCTTGGTGAAGACTAGATGAAATGAAGCATTTCTTACTGGTGGTTTGGTAGTGAGGCAAGTCCAAAGGAAAAAACTGCTATAGTGTCCTGGTTTTTGCCTGGTAGTGTTCTCAGCTAGTATTGCTCTCTACCTATAATATTAGCTCTGCCTCCTTTTAAGAGCAAGAATATGTCAAAAGAGTTAAACACTAGGGTACATGTTGACAGGTTTGGGCCATGCAGCATCAATATCAGGAGAAGTGTGTACTTAATTTCCTCTTTTCATTCTGATGGAGTTTTAGGCAATGAGCATGCAGGGGGAAACTCTAAAGCCGTGGCTGCTGTCATTAGTAGTTAGAGGCAAAGGCAAAGGAAGAAGTAGAAATGGCAGAGTTGCACCTGCCTGCAATAAGGAAACTATTATATGAGATGGGCCCTTTTTATTCTGGCCAAGATAATGGGACAGCAACTCTGGTGTCAGAAGATGTAGTTTTTAGTGTCAGCGCTTTGAGTCCCAGACATTCTGTGGTCCAGCAGGAGTAGCTCCCACGAATACCATGCACACGCTTTTAAACTTGTGCCAGCCAAATTTCGTTGCTCCAACTGTTCAGAGGAGTAAGTTCAAAGGGGTGAAAGCACAGTTGGGGTAAAATGGTTTAGAAGTTTAAACATATTTATTGGAAATGTTTTAGATGACTCATCTGTCTCTGTTGGCAGTCTACCTCAGGCTCATCCTAATTATGGGAACCTACAATATAAGAAACAATTCCCTCCAGCACCACCATTTCCATTTGCAGTTCTGTAGGTATAAAATCTGTTCTAGCAAAGCAGAGAAGACTTGCAGATGCAGTCAGCCCTAACCCCGAACAGCCTTGATCTATACGTGTGTCTGTGTAGTTCTAGTGTTCTACTGCCACCAGATACATAGAGCTGAGCCTCCAATCATGCAGCTTTGCAGGCCCATAAAACGTCTCCAGAGACAGTCTTTTGTCTCAGTAGCCTAATAAACACTTTTAAGACAGTTTTTATATCTATATCTACCAAAGCATACAACAGGAAGAAAAAAAATACAGCAGACTGTTGTCTCCACAGAATTACAATGAATCCTGGGGGGGTTTAAATTAAACTCTTCATAAATTTGGGTTTTGGTCCAGAAGTTCCCCAGAATAACTCTCAGATATAGGCTGGTAAAAGCAGTGATAAACTGGAGTCAGAGGCCAGCTGCGTATGAGAAGGTTTTATGTCAAAGAAAAAAGGGAAAGGGAATGGATGTATTTTTGTGTCTGTGTGCGTTTTGTGTGTGTGCAGATGCATGCACACACCTTTGGCGTGGGTCAGGGTTTAATAAAGTGTGTTACTTTATTAAAATAATTTATAGGTATCTGAACAGAGACCATTTGGGAGATCAGCCACAACTGGAAACAAAATGTTGGGTGGCATTTGCAAATCAACTTGTGGTACTGAGGTACCTGTGAATGTGCCCACCCATTAGGTACTCACACACTCAGCACTAAACAGTTGCCAAATTTGGAGAAGGGAATATGTCTTTCTCTGAAGCAACAGAGGGAGACCCTGTGTTTTGGATATGCATGTTTGACAAATTCTGTTATTTCCCTTCTGCTGCAGGAACTGTAGATGTTAGCAGGGTGGTTGATGCTTCCTTCTTTTTCCCTCTGGTGCGTGATAGTCTTGTAGTATTTGTGCTTTGCATTAAAATCTCTATTAATATAGACTGATGGGAATTAACTTGAGATTTATAGTGTAAGAGGTGGAACACTTGTTTTCTGAACTTCTTTCGATTCATTTACTGTTTGAATTTTATGTTCTCTCTATCTCTTTTTGAAGTATAGTTGCAATTAGGGTAAGACGAAAACTAATACTAGTAATTTTTTTTATTTTATGCTTTCCATTATGTATATACTCTAGCAATTATCTGTCACCATTCTAAACACACTTTGTGTGTAACCAGGCACTTGTTTATTGTATCATTATGCCTTCACTTTCAGTCGTTTTCCACCTATACAGTCTGCACACACAAAACAGTTGCCAGGCTGCATTAACCCGCAACAAAATCCCTGATATATTTTTTTGATTCACATACTTTATTTTCGCTCTGCTTCGAAACACTGTGTTGTTTGACTTCTTACACAGTCACAAACATGATGCTTCCTGTGCTCATCTCATTGTGCTGCAGCGAGAAAGGGCAGTTTTGTTATTAACAGTCCTGCTGCAGCAGATGAAGCACATAAGAGTTTTGGGTGGAAAAAAAAAAAACAACCCACACTTAAAATTATTTCAGAAAGCACATGACACTGTCACCTGCTTTCATGTGTTTTGCAAAAAACAGTTCAATAATCTCCCAAAAATCACCTAAATTTGATTCATTGTGTTTAACAGCTATATTATTTCTGCCAGCAATTGGAAATTCATGTGTCTGAAAAGCAAGTGTCTAAGCTTTTATTTTGAGATGTAATATGCCATAATATTATGAAAAATGAACAAGGCATGCCTGATTGGTTAAAAAGTGTGCATTTATGTAAAAATGTTCAGCAGGCTGAGTATTATGTGGGGAATGCCAGCATTTTAAACTTTGATGTAAAGCTAATGTCATGAGACATTTTAATATAGCAATGTATCATGCAATAATGTTTCATTAAAAGAGGCATTTGGAAATGTTAGGCAAAGTACAATTATGCAAAATGAAATATTTTACAGTGTGGTTTCAACTCAAATATTAATCTCAGTACTTTATGGCAAAATGGTAATCACAGGTGAAGACAAAGCTGCCTACACCACAATCCACAGCTGGTTCCTCTTATGTTTCTGTATTGCACATTATATCAAGAAAACAATAGAGAGGGATTTTCTTTTTAATGCAGTGCTGTTTAAAGTGCCCCATTTTGAATTTACTGGAATTCTATGAAGATGTATGGCACTCGATTACTGAAACACAGCATTTTTTTCTCTCTCTGCTATCAGGAGTTCTCTTTTTTGTGTTTTCTGTGCTCTGGAAGAAAATATTGCTGTCACTTTCAGTGGCATTTGCCTTTCATCTCACTGTTTTTCAATGGCTTTCAAGTCTCTAAGTGGTATCCAATTTATTTGTATACTGATGCCACTTCTGGGAAGCATACCTTTCTGTCAGCTGAGTGCAAGCTTTAGGTGGTTTGTGTTTGGAAGCTGAGGTGTAAACAAATTGACAGTATCAAGTGCAGCCTATCCTCTTTCAGGCAATTTCCACATGTTTGCTACAGTCCATTATTCCTCCAATTCATTCAGCAGAACCATTTACTTTCATCTGAGGAGGGCTGGGGTTGACTCAGTTCCCAGAGTTTGATTTAAAATCCCTTGGATTTGTGTGGAGGCCATATGCTAAACACGAAAGTAAGTCTCTGTATGTCAAAGACTGGAGGCAATTATTCCCTTCACTGTATTTTTTCCATCTCTTTTCTTCCAATATTTAAGTTTTCTTTGGTGTTTAAGGTGGTTTTTCTGTAACATCTTGTTGATGAGTCTGTAACGGCCCTACTAGGGTCTAAATGTGCCTTCAAGTGAGCTCTTCAAGATGCTAAATTTTTGCTAGCACTTAAGAGTTTATTTTCATACTTGCTTTTCCTTTTTTTCTGCCTATCTCAGCCTGCTACTGCCTTTATGATTTACCATTTATCAGCAGTCAGCAGTAATTTGTCATTTATAGTACCTTCACCATTTTTGTGGGTGTCAATGGTTTTTATGTGCATAACTTTGTATATTTATCCCAGAAGAGTAACATTTATGTTTGCAGAATTAAAATATTCTGCATAGTTTCATCGAGAAGCCTAATTTGGGTCTTTTAAACGCAAAGATAAGGGTATGTTTTAAAGATAACGCATGAATTACAATTAAGATAACAAGGCAGATGGGAGAAGATCGTGGTCTTTTATCTTATAGGGATTTATTTTCCTGTGGGGTGTTTTTTCCAAAATTTGAAGCTTTAATGACAGCCACAATGGAGTACAAATACTACTATTATTGTTTTTCAAAAATATATATCATTAATTACTAATATCATATTTTAAAAACAGTCAAACAGCCCTCTTCAACCTAAGGTCTAGTGCTGTTTACAATGGAAATTTGGAAATGTGCTATCTTTCTACTTTCATAGTAGTTCATTCCAAAAATAATGGAATCTGGATCGCTTGGTCAAGATTTTAAACCATAATTTAAGACTTAGAAGAACAACAGATAAAAATGAACATTAAAATATGTCCTGTATAATGTGGTTTATTTCTGATTTGTTTTAATATCTACAGCTTTATATTAGTGGCATGTGATTAGGTCCCATACATCTGTTTGCCTGGATATTTAAAGAGCTGCTGAGTCACAACGTGAATCAATTTTATCTCATTACTGTTTAGTAAATTCTTCAAATTTGCTGATCCTGATGCAGTACAAGCAAGCATTGCCTATTATCACTTCTGAATTGTAAAGGATTTTTATTTTGAATTATAATTGTTTATGTATCAGTTATAACAGATACATTCCCTTTTGCCCCCTTTTTTTATTTTTTTTACAAAAGCTACTAGTCTTAGACATCCTCTCAGGGGAAAAAAACTAACTATAATCTTCTCTGAAGCCATGTTTTGTTTCATAACTGGTTATGCAAAGCTAGTCAATGAACATCTGAGAAAACTAACGATGTATTAGTCAGGGAAACCATAGCTTGGACATATATACGGGGAGGACAGAGAAATTATGTGGTTGCCAACAAACCTATAGTCTGCCTAACTCAACAACCAATTATAAAGATAGATGCCAGAGCACTGCAGTCTCCAGTGATGCTGTATTTGTCTTGGGAAGGCTTGCTGAGACAGCTGGGACTCCTGGTATCCCAGCCAGCTTGTACTTCAGTTTATCCCCATGCCTTTCGTAACTGGACCTCTGAAATATTCCGAGCCTGTGTATGCCTTGCTGCATAAAGAAATTCCTAGTTTTCAGAAAAACAATACGTGGAAGTGACTGCTCTTGAGAGATACAGTGCTGTTCTGATTGGTACATCCTGATGCCAAGTGTTTGTGTAGCTCGAGGATTGCCCAGATTTTGTTCATCATTTGATCCTATCCAAAACTCCTGCAGGAGAGAAAGCGTGGTGAAATGGATCCCTGCATTGCGGTTCAGCCTCAGTCAGGCTTGGAAAGCATAAAGTTATGAAGGCAGGCAGAAGACAAACTGTTAGCAAAGTTCACGACTCTCTCCAAGGCAAGCTGACATCAGTTGAAATCTGTCAGCAGATACTGATGATCTTTGTTTTGATACAAACAAAAGTAAACAAAACGCTGACTGACAGAAAGGGAAGAGGAAGTGGAATAAAAACACCAAGGGAAGAAGAATTTTGTCAGTAACTTACAGGGAGCCAAACCAAGCAACATCATCTTGATTAATAATCACGAAGGATTTCCAGGCTATTTATCTCCCTCAGTTTTCCTGACAGTACCGTAAAATAAGTCCTGAGGAATTTTTTTGCCAAAATTAACAAAAAAAAAAATGCATTCTTCTTTACTATTTCTTAATGGGGTTTTTTATTGCACTCATGGTAATCATTAGGAGCACAAAGATGTCCAGAGAGCGTGCCATGCCTCCAGCAGGCACTTGAGCAGATTTATGATGGCAGCAAGCTTCCAGTTTCCCTGGTCCCCTTTTATAGATTTACATGTGGCTTAATAAGAATGAACAATGAGCTGTTTGTCAACTGGGAGAGATAACCTCTGAATTTTTAGTTTTTGCTTTAAAGTATATGTGGAAAAACAGTTTCTTGCATAAATAGTGAAGGACATGCAGGCTTAAAAGAAGCACTAAAGATCAGAAAAACTGGAAAGTTTGAAGAAGTTGGAAACTTGACTCACTTTAGAAAGTTGTAAATACTTGCTAAGGGGTGGGATGATAGGATACAAGGGTAGTTGTAGTAGTACAAATTTGACTTACACTACTGATGTTCACGTGAGTACAACAAGACTAGAAGACGCTTCTGTTAGGAATTGGCTCCTGATTATTTTTACTTGCAGTTGGCATGAGGGGAAATTTCAGCATTTTGGTCTAGAGCACTGCTCCTATATTTCTGAAAGGACAGAGATCCAGGCTGGCTGCTGAGTTCTCAGCGAGCTGAAGGACTCCAGGCATGTGAAGGTCCATTTGAGAGTTCAAAAGCAAGTTAAGCTGTCTGTATGGACACAGTCACAGCCATTTAAAAGTGAGGGCATTATGCTTTCTCAGTAATCAGTTTCATAATTTCTGAACTTCTCAGAAGGTTTTTGTAGTATGTGTTCTAGTACAGTTCAAAAAACTTGAAAGTCTTACTTCTTGACTTAGATACTAGATAAAATTAATGAGAAATAGGTGAAAGATATGTGAACTGAGGGGAAATTTAAAGTGAAAGATGGGACATCTTTTAAGAAAGCAAAAGAATAGGTGGTCTAATACTAATGTGCCTGGAAATTTTTATCTACTTCATTTTAGTCCCCTGCAGATGGAGTTAGGCTCTAATTCCCATGGTATTATCTAAACACTCTAGTAAGGTTAGCTGTTAACTTCCCCCTCCCAAAAGAATTGAGCTGTACAAAAGCCTGAAAGTTGGAAAGGTCTAGAAATTCAGAAGTTTTGCATTTGTTCAGCTCTCCCTTAGGCCCTCTATCTGTTGCATGTTCAGAATAGGAAATATGTAAAATACAGAAAGTTATTGGATGTTTTTCATCATGTGCAACTAGACAGTTACTGTTTATGCAAAATAGGTACCACATGGCCACAGCTAAACAAAATTTTGGTGGGCATCCATTCCTCACAGGAGTAGGTCCTCTATTTGTGCTTCTGTCAATGAGTCAGACAAGAAATCCAGAACTCTCAAATGTTAGCCCAGACTTTGTAGAGGACTGTCAGAATTTTCCAAGATTATAACTGTTACCTCTAGAGAGACTGATGTTTTTTCTATATTCCTCGCATAAATCTTGCATGTTTTCAAACATGGAACATACTAAAAAAGTAGGTCAGAAACCTGTTATTTTCCGTGAAAGAGAATTCATTTGATATCTCTTTGTGCATTTTTACTGTGCATGCGGTGTTTAATATCTAATGACCAAATGCTGAAGTACCTTGCTCATTTTTCTCCTGAGCAGGGTTCTCACTGATTTCAACAATAGTAGTTTCTCAGAACTTGGCCTTAAGTCTAGACACATACCTATTATTAGAACATATTGCCTATAGTCTGTCTGGCTCTGAATGTACTCCCTCTGTTGTTTTGTCTTAGCCTCATCACAGCTAAGAGGGTTGAGGGGTTTTGTTTTGTTTTTGCATCCAGATCTGACCACAGTGTGTAATGGCTTTAAGCCCTCAAGCTTCAGGAAAATTTTAATTGGGATATTTTTCTTCTTATCTCTAATTTACACCCTAGAGTCTTATTAGGGTGGCTTTGTTGTTTCTGCTTGTAAACAACACTCCTGTATCTGAGCTGAACTGGCTCGGTTACACTTAACCTCCAACCCCTCCCGTGTAGCACTGGACTGCTGGAGCAGTAAACGAGACTGCCCCTGAAAAAATGTGGGTTTGGTTGAACTTAAAAGACCCTTTTGCCACATTTAATGCAAAGGCTTTTTCAGATATAAATTGTTACCTACCGGGAAAATACATCTTACAGCAGTCTCAAGGCTCCCTATTATTTTTTCCTCATAGACACATTTGGGAGTAGCAGTCATTGGTCATAAAGGGATGCCATTGCAAGAAGTATGTTCCCTATTAAAATTCCATTATGTAGGTATGAAACTGAATGCTCTTTTAAAGTGGAAAGCTTATGCTGCCCTCTGCATTGTCCAGCATCCAGACCTTGAATCTGAAGAAGGAATTTGAAGCTTGGGGAGATGACAGCCCACCTCCAACCCACCTCTCCTCTGCAAATAGGAACCCTCCAGCTCCAATGACTTTACTCGTTCCTTTGACAGGAATAAATTTTTCTCTAAATGGGAAAAGAAAGGCTAGATTTGTTTTCCATTAGCCAGCTGTCTACAGTGAGGAGGCATCCATACCAGGCCCTGTGCTGGCATCCAGCAGAGCACAGAACCATCAGCTTTGTCTTGGGTGCCTGACTAGTTGCACTGATTCGATGGCATTACTTCGCAACTGAGCTTATCTGATTTAGGGGATGTGACCCTGGGGAGCTTGAATTCCGTCTTGACAGATGAAGTTGAACACACAGACATCACCATGTTTGCCCCCAGTTAGTTTCTAAATCTGTCTAAAGGGAGTGCAAAGTTATGCTGTTGTACAGGCAAGTTATTGGGACAAGTGTACCACAGTAGCAAGTCAGCTATTCCCACTCTGTCTGCATTGAACTGATGGAAAACAAAGATTTATTCCTTTCTTGACCTAAGAATATTCTCCTCTATGTAAATACAAAATAAGAAGGTACATTCAGCTAAGGAATACGTAAAAAAAAAATATCCTCTCTCTTCCATCCTGCATCCTCTTCCAGCAAGCTGCAGTGGCCTGTGTGTCTGCAGTGCCTGGAACAAAACACAGGTAGCATGCTGATAGTTTTGTAGAGGATGAGGAGAAGATTTTATTGTTTTCCTTATTAATTCCTGTGAAGTTCTGTTATATAACCCAGCAGCAAATGCAATAATTTGCATTTCTCTCTTTGAGGAAAGTTCCAGTGGGCAGAAGTGAACCTGCATAAGAAATGTAGCCATTGGTATGCAGAGCACGCTGCTGTGTCAGTGCTTTATTATAGCATTGCATTTGCCTTAAAACGTGTGAAGCTGAATAGAATGCATATCTCACTGATATGCAGCAGAAGATCTGTTTTCCCTTGCCTTGATGAGAACTTAGGAAAAAACTCACAGTGTGAAGGTATAACCTGTCGTAGCTTGTTCAGAATTACAGGCTCACAATTAAATGGTCACTGTGCCTAAGGAGATGTTTATATGTATACACTGTTGCCACATTTCTCCTCCAAAGAATGTTTACTTGTTTTCTCCCTGATGTTGGGATAGAATACAGCTGTGTGGGTTTCCAAACTGCACCTGACCTGCCAAAATTCATATGCCACCTCTGTACTGTGTTGTGATTCCTATTGTAGAGTTGTGCCTGTAATCTCATATGGAATTTTGTGTGCTGCCCTGTGCCAAACAACACATCTTTAAAATAGAATTGTAAACATCACCCTCTAGCTTAGGCCGTGTCCCTTTCTCCTGACAACCAATTTATTTTGAGGTTGAGGTGACTTGCATGGGATCCTGGTGGCATGTTGTGGCATTATTGCTTATTACTTTGTCTAGATTCAGGCAAACATCTGCAAAGTTGGGTTAAATAAAAAAAAGTAAAAGTGGCAGTTAAGGTCTGACTTACAACAGAGTTGGGGTTTTTTGGGGGGATTTTCTTGGAGAGTTGTTGTTATGTAGGAATGCTTTCATCTTCTTACTAAAGCAAAAGATACAAAAACAATGAGATTTAGATTATTCTCGGAACTCCTACAATCTGTTGACAAAATAAATTAAGAAAAATAATCCCCAAACACCTCTTATAGGTGAAGAAATATGCCAGCTTTTGCACATAAAGTGTAAATAACAATACAGAGAAAGTGCAGAGACCTACAAATAACTGGAACATGAATGCAGTAAGAGCCTGTTTTCAAGCCAGAATGTGAGCTGGTACTGTAGTAACTTTTCTGTTACAGCATCTTCTAAGACTGTCAGTGAATTTTACGAATTACACCTCTGATTATAGACAGGAACATTATCTTTCTTCTTTGGGGATGACCTCTCACAGGACCTGACACAGTAACGTTGCTGTCAGTAATTTTGATAACACCTCTATTTGTCATCTGAACATCTATCAGTAGCTAACAGACTAGAGCTTCACACTAAGACATGAGTGTCTCCTTCACACTCTTTTTTTCCCTTTCCAAGCTCATCTTCACGTGCCCTTCACTATTATGTACTGTAAGTCTCACGGAAAGAGAGATTTCAGGGATGGGGAGTCAGTAAATCTTCTGAAAGTTTGAAAAGATCGTTTCTTGAGCACATATAGAGGTACAGCATCTCTTATGACCTCTTACAGACCTTTGATAATGAGCTGATTTGTAGGTGGAATCTCAGAGCAGTGTTGATATCTATCCAGCTACCTAAAAGGAAGGATATTTTAGCAGCTTTAAAAACTTGCAGCGCTTTGCAGAGGTAAATTTAGTATGCGCAGTGTTCATACACTGCTGCTGAAAGTTCATTAAAACTCTGATCCTGCAAATTTGTCATCTGAGAAATGAGTAACTAAAAGTAGCCACATGTTTTCTACCTAAAGTGATCAGTTAATTCTTTGGTGCTGGAAGCAAGCTCACAGATACCATTTCAGTTTTCATCTCCAACTTTGGGCTGCTGGTGGCAGTTGTTCAAAGTTTACAGTGCTGTACACTAACAACAATGATAAATTCAGGAAGTATTATAGAAAAGGAAAAGCTTGAGGATTTTGCATATCCCATAAATATTTTTATTTTAGTGTAGAATGACTTAAAAATGATATGGAAATTAAAAACCTTCACAGGACTGTGAAAGCAGCAAATTTAATAAATTAATTTCAGTAGGTACACGAAATGTAGACATGCCCTTTTTAAAACTGGAAATCAGTAGCCCACTTCAGACTGCAGATTGTGCACCAATAATTAATTCACGTAAGAAAGAGAAAATGTTTAAGATGTCATAACATTTTTTATCTGAATAATTTCTGGTGTGTGTAAAAACTTGCCATCAATGTTGCCACCTGCCCGTTTCCTTCATAGTTGCAAATACCCTTTCTAATAGACAAGTGGAAAAAGTGAGAGATAGCAGGAGTATGAACAGCCAGTATGAAAAACCAAGAAAAGTGAACTCCCCTCACAAATAGTTCAGAATTTAGTTGGAGACACTTACTGTGCAATTACAGATGGCTGTCTGTAAATATGTCTTGTATGCTGAAAACACTCATAACTTCTTTGTAAAAAAAAAAGTTAAGGAAGGCAAATGTTTAATGTGATAAGTAAAACAAAAAAATTAAATTGAACATGCAAGTAACAATAGAATATGTGTATCAATGGGCATAGATCATAGCTGATTCTGGCTTGGTGAGAGAGGAGAAAGTAAGCCAGATTCAGCTTGGAAGCAAAAAATAAATATTTGCAACCTCAATCCAGTAGGAATCACTCTGATAAAACTGGAGTGAATTTTGCCTACTGTACAGTGGGAATGCCAATTCAATTAAAAATAAATAATTTACAAGTTTTACTGATCACCTCATCTTTCATTTCACCTTTGCAGACTGGGAGCTATTTTAGGGAAGTGCTGAGATTTCATATCCCCAGTGGTGCCCTTCCAGTTTTAGTTTCTCTTTAACCATGAACATTCAGGGTTTTTTCATTCACAGACCATAGGTGAGCAAAAAGCTGCTATCTAATTTGACAGCTTTGGGTATCTGTGCTCTGGCTTCCTATTTAACATTTTGGTGTATAACTTAAGGGGTGGGAGGGTAATAACACGGCAAAGAAGAGCAGCATCCTCTTTGTTCTAGTACTGGAAGTACATTTATTTCACAGTATTTGTATTGTCTTCAAAATCCACACAGTTTTAAAAAGAAGGAATGTTTTCTCTCAGTTCTTTTGAGAAGCAAATTTCCTTCTGTTGCACTGATGAACTGATATTTCGATCAAAGTAAATGAGCTACTGAAATACAGTAAATCACCTGCCTTTCCTCCTTGCACTAGCAGTGTTCTAGGGGTGTTACCACTCACTAGCAGTTTTGTTTTGCTCTTGTAACACTGTTATTTCCTGCAAGTCATTTTAATCACATCAGGGTGGATCAGTAAGGTAGACTCATGGTTCCTCCTGACCTCTAAAAGCAATTCTCAGGGAAGGAGAGCAGGCCCATTTGGTTTGCCACCGTGAATGGCTAGTACATCTTTGACATTCAGCATTCCTTGTCATCAAGATAGGCCTAAAAAAAAAGTTCCTGCCTATCAAGAGTTTGATCTGAAATTGGCAAAAAGTGATCATTGGTACCTGTTGCCCACCTATGACTAGGTACTTGAACATGATAGTCTAAGATTTCTTTCACGTGGAGGTATGATTTACAGCTCCTGGTTCAGCTACAAAAATGTTACAAATATTCCTCCCAGACTAATTAATTTTATAAAGACGGAGGGGATAAATTAATTCCCTGTTCTCAGATTTTGTTTAAATACAAGTAGGACTTCAGTAACTGAATTCTCTCAGAAACTAGAGCATATATTTGGAGGAAGATTTCACATTTTGGTATTCAGTTTTTCCAGTGGCACGTATATGTCATCATCTACAACAGTTCTCCATTATTCAAAGGGCTGTTCCAGACAGTCCTTTTACTTCAGAACTGTCCTTTTCTATCCAGTTTTAAATGATTTATAGCTTGGGCATTTTTTTTCCTTTAAATTAGAAATGGATATGTTGTTAAAATGACAAATTTTACTACAGTTTTTAAACATGCTCTATCACTTTCATTACATGGAAAGTGTTCCATTTTTGTCCTGTGACAGAGATATGTACATTTTTTTTATTATTTCTATTATTCCCTTTTAGTTGTAGATCAGAGTTACTATAGAACACTATTGTTCCTGACATATATGTAAAAACCATGCCTTATATTCATTGATTCTCCTACCTGCAGACGTTTGTCTGTCTTTTTGCCTTTTTTACCACTTTTCTGAAATTTCTAGCTCTGATTTATAATGATTACCATCAACTCATTCATATGTGATTTGACTCCAGTAGGAAAGCACTGACTGAAAGTATTTACACTCTTCTCCTTTTAAATTCTGTTTTCTAGTGCTTAAAGGTCAATCAATTCCCTATGGTTTGAGCACTACACTGTTTGTTTATACACTGTCTTAATGCTCTCATTACTTCAAGTACATTTATGACAGAGGATATCAACACCTGCTAGACCCCCAAGAGAATCTTTATAATATTCACAATTTCTTAGGCTCATTTCCTCTCCAGGCTGGAGACTGCTCCTTACTAATGAAGCTTTGTATATATACAATGTCTTGTGTAGTGCTGGAATGAAGATTTCATCATTTGGTCTCTGATTTCTCTATTGCTGTTTTTCTAAGCTGCTGCTTCACTGCAAGGAGGAGGGTGAAGTCATTCAGAAGTTAAACTAACCACTCAATATTTAATTTTCCTTTCATTTGATTTCCCAGTGATTAGAAATTATTAGTCCCAAAGAAGGAAATCTCAGTATCCTGATCCTGGATATTGTCGCTGGTGATGTCCTTCCTTCTAATGAGCAGATTACAATGTCTTGCATCAACTCAGCAATTCCAGTGCAATTTCTTCATCTATTAGGCTGGTTTTGTCTTTCTTTTTGCTTTTTAACAGAATTCTTAAGTAACTTATTTGACAGTCCATATTTTTTTTTTCTCTGCTTCTGTGTTTATTTTGATATGTTACTCCATGGGCCAGCAAAGCCCTCAGAGACCTTTCTGATTATGTAATGTGATCTCTGTAGATCTTTGGATAATGTTTCCTGAGACAAAACTGTAAAGAAGCTTATTTGGTAGAAGTTTAGAAACTGTAATACATACACCGTTCTCTTAATTACAAAATAGGCAATGTAGGGAATATATGAACACAAGAGATTCCCCCAAATTCTAAACCTGAAAAAATAATACTCCTGGAAATTTCCTAATTAGCCTTTCTGTAGTTTGAGGAAAAACATATAAGAACGAGAATTCCATTTATGCACCGAGATGCAACCAATGAAGAAGAAATTTCCCGTCTCTTTTTGTTGATCTGTCCCACTGTTTTCTGCAGGATCTGAGAAAAATCCCAGATGGTATCACTTACCATGCCTTTGATTTCAGTTCTGATAGATATGTAATCTTGAGTGCCCTCTGAATTGAATCTTCTTCCAAGGACGGTTGGTACCTTTGTCTTCAGGTGGAACATCAGCAGTTACGAGTTTCTTGGAGTCTGAAGTAAAATGCCATCAAATTTCTTCAGGGACAACGTTACAACAAAAAGGTAATAATATGGCCCTGTAACCCAGAGTTTTGAAAACAGATAATGTGAAGAAAATTCTCAGAAAACAAGGAACTTTTTCTCTGAAATTGTAATGAGTCAAGGTCTCAAATGGCAAAGGATTAGATTGCAAATACTTGGAAATGAAACAATATTCTGTTATTAAATACAGGGCAGAGTTAAAGTAAGAGCATATACAATAACTTTCCTAAAATATTTCTTAAGGAACACTTTGAAAGACAGTAATACTCAGATTGTTAGCAACCCAGCTGTGTACATTTGTTGCAATTTCTGGTTGAGATGAATGTACACATGGGACTGAACATGCAGAGTTGAAACAGCCTCTAGGCAACTAAACAGTTGGTTCTCAAAAATGTTATTATTTTGCCTATATACAGATACACATGTATTTATTATAAGTAGTCATGACCTTCATGAATAATTAAAAGCACACTTTCCAAGTTTTATTCCTTACAATAAAAGCCCTGTCCTATAAACCTTTCCTTCTAAGGAACAGTTCTTAATACAAGTAACTGCCTAATTAGTAGGACATTAAGGGTTTAAGACTGGACTCAAGCTGATTTCTCAGTTGCATGTCAGGAAATTGGTTCTAAGCACAAGACAGATTATTTGAACAACTCAGTACAGCACCGTATATGTAGTAATACATATAGTTTTATAATAATAATACTGTTTCACCCTGATCATTGAATTGCAAAGTGCTGTAGTGATTCATGATGATATTCCCATTTCAGGAATGGGGAAAATGAAGTATATATGGGGGAGTAACTTTTCCAAGGGCCAACAGCAGGCAAGTGGCAGGGATGAAAATAAAATGACTCTAGAAAAAGGCAGTGGTGCGTAGCTTTTGAAAGCTGACGTGCCCACTGAATGCAGGTGACTGTCTTGAATACCCTGCATGAATCTCAATTCGTGCCTTGAGATTTGATCTGCAGCACAGCAGTGGAACTGTAAATATGGCTTTTCTGTTACAGGGTGAAAATGTGGAATCAAATGTGATTCCATTCCAAGGGATCTTGTTTGCAAGACCAGTACTTACACAATTATAACTCTTACCAATGTTAATGTTATTGTTCCCTAGTAAAATGGGGTTATGGCAGTAACAATTAAGACTGGAAACCTGCAAGCTGGCAGAGACTGCAGGGTGGGCTTTCATTTCTACACAGGTGTTCTAATAGTTTGTCATTTTATAGAGTTAAATTAACTAAGACGTGATGAATTCAACTTCATTGTTCTTTCCAGTGAGAAGGACGTATGAATAAAATAAAACATGAGTCCTTATGATGAGAGGTATTGTTGTGGGTGGCTTTAGTAAAAATAAAAAATGGAATTAATTCATCTTTTTTGTCATCTTTGAATAGAAACTATGGACTGCATAAGCATATAGGAGAATGTGTCTTTCCACTTCAAACAACTGCTCCTAGCAGAAAGAAGGCATATTAATGGCTTGGTAATTTTAGTATTTTCAGTATCAGAGCAGTCTGAAAATCAGAAGAGGTGGACCTTAAACCTCTCTGTATCCATTTTCTTCTTTTTATGCTGCACATGACACACTCAGAGAGACATCAGCATATGTGACCACTAGCACTGCACTCACAGTACCCAGTGAATTCTGGCAGCATATTTAATATGGGAAGATTTTTGAGATGTACCTTCACTGTCTTAGTTACAGTCGACTGGCCAGGGATTTGACCTCTGAACACCGAGCTGTGATTTTTATCAGATTAGGGGGAAAAAAAACAACTTGTCTCTGAAATGTGCTTGTATGATTTTAACGCTGTCCTGATGAAGTAAAGAAGGAATACTCTAATGCTTCTATGGAGCATAATTAATGGGTACCTCATTCTGCATTTTAAAGCACATTAATGCAGAGTTGTTCCTGATATGCCTCGTGTAGCGCAGAATTCAGGTTAAAGTCAGTTTATTTTTTCCTGGTGGCTCATCCATGGTCCGTTACAACTGTTCTCCAAGGTAAAAATGACATGGTGTCTGCTAAAAATAACTGCACACTGCACAGGCTTGATATCAAACATGCAAGATGGAACCTCAGTCTCAAAGGGGAGCCTGTTTTCATGGACACATGCTTGAGTCAGCAGCTAATGCATCAAAAGATTCCCTAATGTGTAACCTAAAATGCTGCTGTTACTGATTGGGTCAGCGCTTTGACCCGGTGACAAGAAAGCAAGTTTTCAAGTCACAGACAAACTGACATTTACCTTTGGGAAGGAGGAAAAATGACCCGTGAAGTTTCCATCTGGTGATAGAATAAACATCTGTAGCACTCATGACTGGCATCAGTTCAGTAGCAGTGGAGCTCGCAGTGAGTGATCTCTGGCCTCCTAAGTTACTATTACCATTGAATAGCAACGGCTGCAAATGGAAATTACCTTCGAGACTCCCCAAAAGACTGGATTCTGTCTATTGAAAATACCATGAAAAAAATGGGGCTTGAAGAATGCACAGAGTTTAAAGTAAGTCTTATACGAAGGGTGAATAGGGAAGATGAAGTAGTCACAAAAATATATGCTGAATAGTTAAAGGTAACCAAGCCATGAGGGCAATTTGGCAGATAAAAGGAATACGTAGTTTGGTGCTTGTGACCACGGATGTTTGATACTGGAAATCCCAGATTCTGTATGCATTCATGCTTGTGAATATATTTAGCTCTACTATAGTACTTCTTTTCATGTATTAATTAATCATATAAATAAACTTCAGTCAAGTATCTTAGCTCTTTAGTGTCCAAGGACAAGTGTCATTATGCTGTAAATAATAGACACATTGCTGCACTGTCCTGAAATCCAGAGATTTTCCCAGGACAGCTTGGAAGATAAACCTTTTAACATTCCACAAGAAGAAAGCAGGTGTTCAAAGAGGAGGAAACCTCTTGTGATTTAAAAGGAAAGCAAGTCTGGTTAAAAAGTCATCTCCTTTAGAAATGGCTAAATTGCTTTCTTTAGCAAAACTGCTTCGTGTATTAACAAAAGAAACCACATGACTGATTCTTGAGCCACAGAATATAACACTACCTACCCACTGACATTCTGACTAGTGATGGTAATGTTAGGAAAAGCTTAAATCATTTTAAAACGGAATAGTATATCCTTTTCTGGTCTTAATGCAAAAAAAGTAAATTCAGTGGCAGTAAACTCAAGCAGACAATTCCAGATTATTATGTTCATTCTTTAATTTCTACTGTCACCGCTGCATATTCAGCTCGCTATTCTAACTGCAGCATACACTTCTAGAAGTACAATCTGCTAGGAACATTAATAAAACAGTATTTAAATAAGTCTAATATTCTGATTTATAAGATACCTTTATGCAAAAATTCATAATTGACATGGTGCCAGTTCTTAGCCCTAAAAAATGTCATTGAATTAGTTGCCAATGTCTATTCCATGATATGTAATTACTTTAAGTTACTTTATTTGAGCACTGAAGCACTGAAACAAAAAAAAAAAATCACCAAAAATCAAAAACAAACAGATAGCAACAACAAAGAAATAGAAGTAGGAAAACTAAAATTGGAAATGAGGAAATTGAAACAAGTATAAATTAAAAAATCAAGAATTACTCAGATCTCCAGCAAAAATTTGGGATTCAAAAGTTATTCAACTGTAAAGACTAATAAAAACGCAAAGCAATTACATGCCTTTATTTTATAATTATAATAATTTTAAAAATATGGAAACCATTAAAATAGTTCTGTTTCAATATTGGTTTCTCTTTCTGCTTTTAATCTTTAAATGAATGTTTACTATTTCACACATTGATCTGTTCCGAATCTGTTTGTTAATCTAACAGAATTGTAAACCCAAAAGTTAACATTCCAAAGGCTAATGGCACCAAACCTGCTTAGGGGTGTAATATCTGTAGAAGAGTTTCTCTAGAATTCCTAGTCTATTCATTTGGAAGTAGGTCTTCATTTTCCCTTGGTGATATCCAATTCGGGAGATTCAGTTTCTAGAAGACTTGTAAATTCATTGTGAAAGTGTTTTTTAGCAAGGCTGACATCCCTGAGTGAAATCCGAAATGATTCTAAAGCTTCTTCGTAGCACCTGTAAGGTTACGAAGTTACAATTTCTTGAATTTCTAAACCAAACTGTTTTGTGGCCATAAACTACTCTTGTACTCAGTGAAGGTGCAAACCTGTTCATACCCATCACGATCCCATGATGCATTCTGACCCAAAATCTTGGTGGATTCCTGTACCTTTCACAGTGGTGCAAGAAATCTGTGTAATGAATAATTAAGGTGGAGCTGAGAATCTACAGAATTGTATCTGTATCTAGGCATTTGTTTTTATCCTTTTGTTTCTTTGTTTGTTTGTTTGTTGGGGGGGTTTGGGGTTTTTTTTTGGGTTTTGGAGTTTTTTTGTTTCACAACATGGGATAAGCCTATAAACGTTCAAAATTCCTCATGTTCTATGTAAATCAAACAATTTAATAGCTCTTTTTAGAAATGGGGAGCACAGACCTTCACAGAACTGCTGTCCCCCATCAGTTGTCTTAAACACTGCTGCTATTTCCCTGGTGGCAATTTTTTAATCATCATTACACTTTAAGAGAACCCAAGAGAAAAAAAATACCCATACTCATCTTCCATGGAAAGCTCGTTTACATAATCAGCTTGATGATCTACACAAGTTGAATGCACATTTGAATCAATTAGACAGACAATCCCAGCTGTTTCAAGTCAAACCATTCTACACAGTGGTAAATAGAAATTAAGACATGGGTTCCCTTCCATGCCTGGATCCCCTGTGCTTTATTTTTGCAGGCTCTGTATCTCACAGTGAATACTGTATGAACAGTTCAATATGTTAACTTAGTAAATGTATAGCTGTTCTATAAAATATTGCATATGCAGACGTAAAACCTTTGCAGTAGAGCATCGTCTGTCAAAGCCTGTTAAAATAGTTCATTAAACTGAACTTTTTACTGTGCCTTTAGCAGCAGAAAATACCATAGTGGTACTCTTTGTTGTTACTCCTGTTTAACTATTTGATTATCAGGGGTCTTTTTCCACCAAGCTCACAAAATAAGCATGATTAATGATAATGTAATTTTCACCGAGTCGATTTTTCAATCGCTAAAATTGGTTTGATCCCTTTTCATAATGAAAACTGGGATTTATTTGGAATCATTCTGGTTTGGTTCTTTTTTGGTGGGCTTCCATGCCTTGCAAAGGAACTGAACTAAAAAGAAAATTATGCCCACAGAAATTGCACAGAGATTGGGACTGAGTGCACACAGGGAAAATTAGTCTGGTTATCAAGTTAGTGGCCACTAAATTTTAAGGCACCATCTTCCTCAAGTAATATTGGACATTCAAGTCCATGATCAGCTGACCCCAACTTTGCAAAAACAGCTGTGTGCATCTTGCTTGCCTGCTTTGTTCTGTGACCCAGTGAGAGCAGTGATCATTTGGTCATTCAGGATTAAGGGGGACAGCTAAATATTAAATTGCTTATAACCATCAGTCTCCAACGGGCTATGAAGTACATGTATTTGGTCAAGCATGAAATATATGTTTCATGAGGTTCATAAATTTCACTAGCTTCAAGTTAGGACATTATAAAATGCACTCTTAATCTGTGCTTATGATATACCATGTTGTTAGTCCCTGGTAATTGTCAAAGCCAAGAAATTAAAAACTACAGAGAAGAGGCATGTGATTTTCTGACGTGGACTGTGCTTCCCTTTAAAATCAGATTTCTGTCTACGTAAAAATTCATTCCTTCTGAAAAACTGAAGTTTGTACCACCCTTCTTAGCGTCTGTATTGTGGCACATTGAGGTGTTAAAGCATGGTGATAGAGGAATGCATGCAACCATAATATTGAGGGATTCACCTCCTGTGAAGGAGAAAATTTTTACAGTTACTGTTCTTTGTGTTCTTACTAAATTGGAGTCAACAAAGGAAGAGTCTTCAATCGTCCACTGACTTGTTAAAAATCTTTATTACCAGAGCTTGTGCAAGAAGCACTTGCTTTCTACACTTCCGGATATATTTGCCATGCTAATCTTTTACTTCTAAAAAGTCAATGCGGTATGAAAATAAGAAACAAAATATGAATGGAACTTTTAATTAGAGCACCTTAGAGAGCAAAATTTCACTGTAATTCCAGGCTCTGAGTGGATTGTGTGAAGAAACAAGCAGAAAAATAATTTTAACTCAGGTCTAATGTTATTTTTTTTCAACTTGAGTATTTCTTATATCAAAGCAAGTGTTAATCACAATTGATGTAAAGTGCATATATTTTATAACTTTTAGTTGTCCTCTAGCTAGTCATTTTTTCACATGTGTTTATACATCTATATTTAGAGATCGCTGAAAGCTCGTTGAGTGTGACATAAAAGTTTAAACAGTAGCACAAGGAGTAAACTTGCAGCTTAGAGAAAGTTTTGCTCAATCTTGTTCTTTTTTTATTTTTTTCCAGAATTCAAAGCTGAAACATGGGAAGTCAATGTGCAAACTATATAGAATCTATTTTAAGATTGATTCTTGTTCTCAATTCTTCAAATTTTAATAGAGAGTAATACAGGCTTTGTCCTTAGGGGGAAAAAAGTATTACTAAGGAAGTACTTGTGATTTGTTAGTTCGCAGGCACAAGCATAGTTGCAGCTTCTTGGTTGACTTTGAGCACCACTGAGATTGTAGGTGTTGGGAGCAGGTCTATACAGAACCCAGAATGGAAACTTTGACTTCAAAATAAACCCTCTTTCACAGTCCTGTCCTTCTACTATTCCCTACCAAAGCCATTCATGTTACTGAGCAGTAAATGAGAGCAGGATTCTGGTTTGATTGAAAGAAGTTTGGAAGGGGAAGGGCCTTATTCTTCAGCCACGTTAATTTCCAGTTTCATTCATTCCTTTGCTGACAGCAAAATACAGGGATTAACTACATAGCCCACTTTGAGCAGCACTAGTATTGAGTATGAAAGCACAGCCTGCCACTGTAGATTTATCTGCAGCCCAGGATAGGAAAATAGCTGAAACTACCCCTGCTGCAACTGCAGTTAGTGTAGCTCAAATCCAGTGATAAAATACCATGTCACAAGACAGTGCAGCTGGAAGACACCTCAACAGATGACACTTAAATCCCAGGTCTTACCTCTGAACAGAAAAGAGCTATCTTAAAAGATTATAAGCCACAATCTTGTGATGCATATCTGGAGAACCTCAGTCCTGCAGAGGACTTTGCTTGCTGTTAGTAATGCAGGAAACTATGGAAGGAAAAACACATTGCAGTTGCATGTTTTCCTGGTTCAGTGCTATTCCCTGGCAAGTGTGTTGTCTTCTAGCCACAGCCCACTTTCCAAATACCATGGCCACCAGGGTGATGAGTTGATGACCAGAATCCCTCTGAGTCTTGCCTGAGATGCGTTCATTAATTTAACAGTACACTTCCCTGGTAATGTAGTGTTTTGCTGAGTTGAAGAGTGGAATGACAGATATTATTTATAAGTCTTCTTTGTATGTTCTGTTAGTGAAGATGAATATGCTCCTAATTTAGTTTAATTTGTCACAGATCCGGGCACCTGTCTCTCTAGCTGAGCTCCTCCATATCTCAGCTGTGGATATTTTGAAGCACTTTGGCAACTGAGCTACAACTTCACTAGTTGAATAACATACTTCAGCTGCAAAGTTATTTACAAACTTTACTGATCAAGCTGCATATTCTTGGCCTGAATTTGCTACAGACAGCACTTTGCAGATGGAATTGAATCCTTTACTAATCATAGGCAATGAATTAATTTATTTGATTAGCAGTAATTTGCATTATTTGCTGATTATGTTCTTCAATTCCCACTGTAAAGAGCTGTGTTGTGTAGCTAGTGCTAGTTAATCACTTACTACACCCTACTCCAGGGAGGAAGGCATTTTGGTTGTAGATAAAGAGATCTTTCTACCTTCAAACACTTCCTAAAAAACACTCCTTCCATGTCACATGGGGGAAGATACTAGGTTTTTTAGAAAATAAGAGTACAGGTGAAAGCCCATTTTCCTATTAAGTCAGTCTTTTTTAGTTCCTCGTTCTATCGAGTTTTTATTTCTCATTATTTAATTTTATTATTTGCAGGTACTGTTTCTGTGGCCATTGCTATGGTAATACCATTCTTTTTGTAGCAGTGCCAAGAAGGGTTTCATGGATGTAGGGGTGCACCCACTGGGGTCAGGCACCCTGCAGGACTAGGTTGCAGTATAAACTCACACTAAGCTGCAGTCAGATGTGCAGGGCAGAGAGATGGGAAAGAGAAGCAGTTTATTTACCAGTGGTACATTATGAGAGTACCACAGTGTACTCTGCACAGCTCACTGGACCAAACTACCTTTTTTTTATCTTCTTTGGTGTGTATTAAAGTATGTCATGGTGTAATTCCGCTGCAAATATGCAAAATTTTTTTGGGAAACAGTGTACAACCTAGTCTTCATAAAAGTCTACCTCTACTCTCTCCTGTCAACCTCTGCTACACAGCTTTTGCAAGTAGTTTTTACAAAACACCTTTAAAATACCTGACAGTCTCTGTTTTAGAGACTTAATTCTTCCCCTCCACCTTATGCAAAGAGAGAACTCTTTACTCATTTGTAGTGCTTAGAGTAAGAAATTTTTCTGCGTATTGAGTGTTCTCACCAACTTTAGTGGTTGCCACCCACCACTCACAGAACTTAAAACTTGTCAGGAAAGTTTGCATGCCCTTGCTGGCTGAGAGGGCTGGCACAGAGACAAATTTATCAGCTGGAGATGTGCCCTATTCTTTTATTAACAAAGGCAAAGTTAGCTCACTGGTAAATAATCGGAAGAGTTAGATCAATCCTGGCCCCTCAATTGCATCCAGGTAGGGAAATGAATTTTTCCATATTTGGCTGGTTCAGAAGACATTACAAAAAGACTGACCTTAAAAGCTGCAAATGAGGAAAATGTGCCTATTGCTTAATAGAGAAAATGAAATACAAGTTGTCTTTGAATTACAAGGGATATGACTTAGTCAAACACATAAAGATGTGGTGATTAATTTTTTTTCAGTTGGCTAAAATTTATTGAAAATTAAATAAGGGTAGAAATGGAAATATTTTTTACATTTCTATGTTGGACAACTTATCTTTTTAAGTTTAGTATGCATTACAGTTTTGGGTTCTTTTGCAGCACCAATCAGGGATTGCTGAAAAAAACCATGATTTCATTTCTCAAAAAAAAAAGATGTTTCAAAAAATACAGTTTGCATCCCAAGTACAATGAGAGCTTTCTGAAATCTTCACCAAAAGTATGTATGAAAAATGGTATTCAAATTCAAAGGCCTATCTATATGTCTAAAGTTACAATTGTTTTCCCATGTATATCACTTTAGATTTTTGGACATTAAATTTTATGTGGCCTTTTATGGCTTTATCCTTTGGCGTCATTCTGAAATTCCTTGTAGTTGGCTTTTTAGTCTGTATTTCTCCAAATCCCCTAAGAGCTGTCTTGAAATCTTGGTATTACATTAGCTACCTCTATTTTTCTGGCACCAAGGTAGTTATAAGCAAAAGGTTACATATTACAACATTACAGTAATTTCATACCTGACTGCCTTTAGAACATCTCACTGAATATCACTTGGTCTTGGGGATTTGTTGCTTATTCATTTTACCAGTTTTTTCCTAACGCTATTCTACTGACAAATCTCAAATCTCTTCGATTTGAGATGGTCTGTCTGACACGTCCATCATAAAGGACATTTGTGGTACAACTTAACTAAACTTGTTTTCCACAAGTGTAGGAAGAAGAATTCATTCTCCTGGCTTCTTTAAGGACGTTTTTCTTACTGCAAACATGTATTGGCCCTACAGAATCTCAGACAGTATCCCTGCTTCTGGCATGTTTGGAAGAAGCTGGTCTTAGATTTTATGCTGCTAGCAAGTTTATTGGTGGTTTCGGTCTTCCTATGACTTTTTATCTCTATCTTGTCTATATTTGTGTAAAAATAGGAATTAAAAAACAAAATAAACCACTCCTTTCAAATTATATCATTGATTTCTCTTTTCAATTATCCCAACTTAGTTTTCTTTCTAAAACCATTTAGCAACTAATGTGCATTTTTTCCAGGTCTATAACCTTGTAACCATTGTAAGCAATCTTTGTACACTTAGAAATCCTTTAAGCTGTTGAATTCACCTTTTAAGTAAGTTTACATAATAAAAGGAAAGATTCTTTTTTGTAATAAACTTACCCATTTTTGTGTAGCTCTCACTTGGAAATTAAAAACTGACAGATCAGATCTCTTGTCTCATTTCAGTGTGGTCTGACAAGTATATTGAATGCAAATACCTTATACTTTTTGTAAGAGTAGTTTTATTTTTTGTGCATCACTTGAATGGAATTTTTTTTACAACACTACTTCTCAATTATCTTCTTCAGGTTTTTTCTTTCACCCTGTCCTTGACTGTCCAGCTGCAAGAGGCATCTGGGGCTGGCTGGGGCTTTCTGCTCTTTAATATCCCTTGACTTCCCCACATTGTTTCTAGAAACTGAATGACTTGCCAGTAGAGGTTCTGCTTTCCATTGTAGACCATGTGGGATCCCAAGACTCAGGAAAAAGGGAACAGGCTTTTTGTTCTGTGAATTTGAGTGATTTTTACGTAAAGTTACACTCTTCAGACACTGAGACTCTTTTGTTTAGCTCAAGTAGGTCTTGTATCATATTCTGAGTCTCTCATATTCTCTCAATTGAATTACAGTTATTCTCTCATTCATTCTTGATAATACTTTATTAGAGAATTTTTAATGTCTCCTGAAATCTACCAAAGTGGTAAAAACTCAAAGAAAAAAAAAAATCTCCTATAGAAAGATGTTATTTTCTGTGTACCATGTAAAAATAGTGAATTTTAGTGAGAAGGTGCCCGTGCAGTTTTGTATCTCAAGCAAAGCTGCTATAGATTGTTACTCTGTTCTGGTAATGTAATTGGTCTGCTGGCATTACACCCACATTACTTCAAGGGATGAAAATAAGTGTATAAAGTGCTGCATAAAGCCCGAAATGACCACCTTTAAGTTTAATCTTCCCCTTAATGCTGTAAAGTCTATAAAATATGCATTAATTCAAGTTTTTAATAGCTTTTATTAATCCATCTTTCCTTTGTAAAGGAGACAAAATCTAATATGTATGGTCCCTGTTTTTATGCTTTTGACCTCATGATAAATCTCATTATCTTACCTTGTTGTAAAGCTACTTTGAGCAATGCTTGGTTGTCTGGAGCATGGAAAAGCAATAAACATCTCCTGCTCCACTGATATCCTTAGACCCAGGCAGTTAATACACAAGGTGTATACTGTGGATGTACCCTGGTTCAACTGACTGAATATTAATGCCTTTCCACGCAAGCAGAAAGAAAATGGTTCATAAAACATTAACATATTGCTGAAAGAATCGTTGCTGTGTGATGTACACCAATTAATATGTTTCTATTGACTATGTACTTTTCCTTTAAGTACATGCTTTCAGTAATATCCCTCAGCTTACTGCTTTCCTAATGAACCTTCTGTGTTATATAGGAAAACATTGTAATAAAAGAAATTACATGAGTAGAACAAGCCTATCACTGGTTTCAAGTATTCTCTTACACAGTAATATTAAAAAGTAATAATGGCATGTTGCTTCAGCACCTGAAAGTATAATAATTGCAGTAATGCTTAAGAATTGATATAAAATACATAGAAGCTAGGGTGTGACTGGGAACAAAGGAAGGAAACACAAATATCTCCTCTTTGAACTACATGGACTTTGTAGGGTTCAGCATCTTAGAGATACCATCTTCCTGGGGGGCGAAAAAAAGGGTGCAGGGAAAACTCCTAGTGGTTTCTGTCAGTCATTGTGGATTTTTATCTGGAGCAATGCAGTTTGTCATACCCTCTGTCCTGGGCTTTCTTAATGATGGCTGAAGTTGTAAGACTGCTTTCACTCACATCTCTAACTGCCCTTGATTTTTGTATTAAATTTTTTAACTCCTGCTAGAATTTCATTATTACAAACTACTGAAAAAATCTTTCTTGAGAATAACTAGTTAATGTTTTTAACTGAACTTTTAAGGTCACAGTGAAACTTGCTGCCACCTGCCAAATACTTGTTTAAATTCCATAAAGGGCAGTATATTTAGACATTTTTAAAATAATCAATGTTAAATTAACAAGTCTCCAAAAATACTTCATGCTTCAAGACTTAAACCAAACCCTAAATACTGACATTAGTATTAGATGCTTAGCATTTATTTCAGAAAAATACAAAACAGGATGCTTATTTCTCTTCCCTTCCCACTCTCCCTTAGTCCTTTTGGGAGCTTCAAATCACTTCTTTGGGTGAGAAAACAAAACATGTGCTGCTTATTCTGCATCTTGGTAGATTGAATCCAATCATCATATTTCACTTCACACTAAAAGTGTGGAGCAACTGAAAAGCTTCAGCGTAGAGAACAGTGACCTGCAGCAATGGACCCACAGCATGTTTGCCAGGATGTATGTTAGAGCTCTCCTTGATGGCTCTGGTACAGCACACCTAAGTTTTGATGGGATTTTGTATCTTTTCATTCAGTAAAATCCAGCTGAATCAACCAATGTGTATTCCCTTCGTTTTCTAGGAAAGAAGGAATAGGGAAACTGCTGGAAAAAGTGAGGGGAGAGCAGCAGAAAACGCAGGATCAGTGATTACAGGCATTTGAGGATGAAAGCAGGGTTTGTGCCAATGATCAAAAGATTAAACACTGAAGAGATTTGAGATAAAGGAAATGAAAGAGAACAGAGGAGATCATCCTAAATTTGTCCACCTCTGTGCATGTGGCCCATTATTCCCACAACCCGTGTGCCAGTGAACGCTGCCCATGGCTGGCTATTGTCAGAGACTGCCAGAGCTGAAAGGCAGTGCCTGAATAGCCACCTGGAGCTACAGCTTGACATGTTAGGATAAACCAGCACTGGTACTTATCTTCCACTACCTGTGAATCATTAGCTGAGCTATTTTTGCAGAGAGGGCAAAGTAACAGGAGGCACTGCTGCAGGGTTTGCTGAGGAGAGATGGCCTTACTCAGGAATTTGAGTGCTAAACTGGAAAACAGGCTGTGTGGAACTGGTGAAGGGCTGAAAGCTGCTGTGATGGGAAGGCCAGTAGATGGTAGTATTTGGTCACTCTCAGCCTATGGGTTATAGGCTGTGCCACAAATCCTGGGAATAAAAAGGAAAATGCTGGTTTTGTGACAGAGAGTCAGAAATGAGAAATCAAACAATGACTCTCTGAGGGGACCTTTAATAGCTCTGTTGAAGATTTCTTGTCCTTCTATGCCTGATTTAACCAGTTTGTACATGTTTACTGGTGGTCTTTTGATTCAGACACACTCTGAGTGAATGAAAGTTTGGTTTGATGCATGAACATAATGACTGGCTTGTCAATGAGCTGAAAAGAATATTGTTTTCTGCTAGCAAGTTTTTTTCAGGTGATGTCCTTGCTGTGAAACACCATTTCTGATACTTTCCTTTTTCTGGCAGAGTCCTGAGTCACCTATCCACAACTGCTTAGCCCAACTATGGATAACAGTGCATCATCAGAGCCCTTCCCTTCTTTGAAGGGTGCTCAGCATTCTGCAGCTAATGTCATTATGCTGCAGATCAGCTTTCTGTGACACTACATTGCAGTACAGCTGTTGACTGCAGCTCTCATCTGGTTTTATTCCAGCTCATAGTCAGAACTAAACCTGAAATTTGAAAATCCAAACAATAGTCTAAAGTAGCCAATGAAGACAGCAAGGATGGGGTAGTGTAGCCTGACATTCAGTGGGCATCAGTTCATTTCTTTGCTAACCCAAAAATTCTTGTATAAAACTGAACAGACCAATTCTTTTCTGCAACCCCCCTTTGTTAAATTAGAATGAAACTTTGAGCTCACAGGAGAAAATCTGAAAGTAAAGTAGGTTAACTCATATATTACCCAGAAAAACTGATAGCAAGAGAGGAGAGCTTACAAACTGTTGCAGAGAATTGAGAATAGAGTACTAATGAGGGAGAAAGTGCCCGCTAAGCAGGGGATGGGGATGGCAGTTTCTTTCCTGCACTGCATCTCATTGAGTAAGTTACCAGTAATGTTGTTATGATTCACTAGCATCATATTTGCCTTTCTGCTGCTAGTACCAGGAAGAATGACTTCATGTAGTGCTCAGAATCATCCAGTGGAAGATGGAATCGAGCATTAAACAAGATGGTGGGATGGGGAAAGAAATAAGGAGAGGTAAGCTGCTTTTCTCCTAATACCTTTTGCAGTAGAAAACATGCAAAATAAGTAGAAAGATCTTGAATTTATTTTAAAAATCTGGTATGTTTTCCATATATCCAACACCAGGAGCCTTGCCAGTAAACAGGAAGCCTGTTATTTCTAAATTTTCATTAATAAGCCACACTATAAATATGAGTATGCTGTTTTATAAATACTGTTTTTCTAAATTCTCTGTGGGCAATAAATATGAAAGTGTATTCCCTGGAAACTAGCAGAGTTAAGAAGCTGTAATGTCATAATGGTGTGCCTCCTTAGCCACCTTTTTTCAAGCAGTCTGTGATCAGGTCAGTGTCGCTCCTTCCATTATTCTCTCTTCATCCCATTGGAAAAGCCAAAAGAAGGGTGCATTGTCAGTGACCTTTCTGCTGAAAAACGAACCTGTCTCACTCCCAGTAACAATGCCAGTGATGCCAATGACAGCCAAATGTTGTTGCTAACATAAAACTGGGAAAAATGTATTCCTGGTGGGACTTCGTGATCTCCCCACTGCCCTGTCAGGCAACGTCCCGTGCAAAGGCTGGACAGGGTGACTGGGATGGCTGGGATTGTTTTGCATGATGCTTGTTAGCGTGGAACAGACTGCTGCTTGAGCTTGCCAGCATTAGTATGATCTATTTGGGTGGGTTTAGCCTACATATTATTTTAGGTGGCCTACAGGAGTGTCAACCACCAGGCTTTTGTGGCTACTATTTTAAAAAGTCTTAAATCGGTGGTTTGCAGGTTGCCCGTGTAAGAAGTCCAATTCTGCACCTAAGGCACAGCTATTCACTAACCAGAGTGATTAAGACAAGGGGTTTGTGACATTTTTCACATAAGCTCATTTCCACTGAAAACAGTGCACAAAGATAGCTGCTGTGGGACACTTCCATTTGTGATACCTGTTAAGAACTAGAGAGGGGATGGTAGCAAATCAAACAGGTTTAATAGGTGAAGTTTTGCAGATGACAGGGACTGTGGCTGGTTTCTACTTCAGGGACAGCAAGTTGTGAAACGCGTCTCCACCATGTAACCTCTAGAGAATAGTTAGGTCAGTCTACTTGAATCTCTGAACACCTGAATTTTCTTTCCAAAATACAGCTAGTGAAATCCTCCCCAGTTTGTCACTTTTCCTTATTACAGCTCGGTTTCCTGCTGGCATAGATAGTGCTGAGCTGGCCCAAGCACGAGTTAAGAGTGACACCAAGTGGTCAAGCATTGCATTTCTATGTGATTTTTTTCAAAATACCCTTCTGGCTTATCTTTAATTTTGAAACATCACTCTTGGGTTTTTAATTCTAAATAGTCCCGATTATGTCACTGAATACTTTTTTCTTTGAATAGGGACACACAGGCTCTTGCTTGTGTAAGCATCATCCTCAGATTTATGCTCTAATTCTTTCTGTCCATATATTATTTGCATAAAATTTCTTTCCTCCAGAATAAGGCAGTTTCTGGGGTTTAATGAGTTATGTGTTGAGAAAGATGTGACAGGGTTATCAAAGCGAAATAGGAAAGCAGTAACCACATTGTAATTTTTTATTGTGGAACAGTATAAACAATCAGCAGCAAAATGTACTTCTGGATAAGGAATCTTCAGGGCAGTTATGCTAGAATAATGCACATTTCTCTTACAATTTGTTTTAAATGACAGATGTCTACTGGCAAGCTGTTCCCCTGTATGCTTTCTCAGCTGAGCTCTGTGAAGGACAGGTGTGAAGTAGCCCACTTACAACCCTACTGAGACAACAAAAATTGACAGAACTCTTGAATTAGAGCCTACTGCCAGCAAGCTCTTTAAATGATGGCCTCATTCATATAATCAGCAAAATAACAGCTCTGATGATAGCTGTCCCCTCCCTTATCAACCAAACAATGATTCTTGGCAGCCGTGTGAACAGCCATTTTTCTCAAATTAGGTATTCGTTGTTCTTCCAGAAAGAAGGGATCCACTAGCCTGAGCTTCCTCTGAGGCAAGTAAGAAGACTAAGTAAAAGCAGACTTTCTTACCAAGTAACCTGATTATCATAGCAAAAACTTACAGTCCACAGAAGTCCAGTACTTTCCCATTTGTGGTCTAAAACACAAAGGAAAGGGAAGCAATGTTAAAGAACACTCAGACAAATGACAGACAGAAAAAAACCTGTAGCCTATCTGAAGAAAAGCCAAACAAAGGGAACATTGGAGAGAATAACAGTGTATGCTGAAGAATGAACATTAGTTGGAAGAGGAGTATTTGGAAAGTCTCAGAGTTAATGACCAGTCCTGCTACCCACTGGGAAAATATTAGTTGTGGAATTGCTTGCATTAAAAAATGATACCAAAGACAGATCAGTTAAAGATCTGTGAATAACAAAATAATTACTTAGGTCAATCTGCTATGATTTCTAAAAATATCATTTTTAACTAACAGGTATTTTTAAAAAAAAAGATAGCTATTTTAACTGTAGGCACAAAATTGTTTCCATAAGTGAATTTTGGCATCAACAGTAAGCTCTCTGCTGTTCATGTAGGACAAGTGTATTTGTGCCACTGAGTTGGAAGGTGACAATGTTTCTAGATGGTGCCCCTGTGATCTCAGTAATTACCACATCCCTTGCCAGGATAACAAACTACTGGACTAAAATATGGTTTGCTGGTGGAGCTGTGAGAATTCATGTGATTCAACTGCTGCCTGATGTGTCAGGATAGACTGAAGAAAAAACTGCAAGGGATCACAGTGTGTTTTGTGGAAATGTAAGAGCAGGATCATTATAAAGGCACGGTAGCCATTTTATATGAATGACTCCAGTTGGTGCTGTAGTTGATTTCAAAATTTTAACATTAAAATTTTTTGTGTGTTTCAGTAAATTCTGTGTATGGGCAATGCTGTTATATTTTTATTTCTTAGCAATCAGAAGCTGTTAACTGTGAGTCCTTCAATTTTGCAATTAAAATATTAGTATTTCTCAGTCCACGTATGTGTTTTATACAGAAAGTGTGAAGCTCCTCGTTAATGTTCTTTCTGTGCCCATTAACTGGGGTTGCTTTGGCAACCTCTTCTTCACATATTCCATTTATCCACTGAACGGCTCAGCAACCTTTATCTTTGTGTGATACCGTTATCAGTCCAATTTTGTAAGACAAAGAATGAAGTTTGTTGGTTATAGTTGCTTTCAAGATTCTGTTTTGTTTTGTTTTGTTTTTTAATTTTCAGTTATAATTATAACTGAGTTTGTACATGGGGGGTTTATACACCTTTGAGTTTCAGATGAAAAGTGAAGATTCTGGGCATAAGGCAGTTGTTGCCATGTCAGCTACCTCCCCACCTGCAACAGACAACTGCATAAGTGTGTTTTCCTCAGTGGTGATTTTGCATAGTAAACCATAGTGTAACCTTATGTTTTGGAGCCCCAGGTGGCTTCATAAGGTATGAAGTGCCAGTAATGGCAAAATATACAGCCATTTCTGGCCATGCCTCCCAACGCTCACCTTTGGGGACATGGTAGTTGTTTTAGTGCCAGAGTTGCTTGATTTCCCTGGAGATTTGGTGTTCTCTCAGTATGGATGCTGAAAGCTGTTTAATAAGAAGTCTCCAAAGGAACACTGTAAAAAGAACTGCTTGCGCCATAAAAGGAATTCCGTATGGCTTCACATTTCCCACAATAGAAATCATTTTGCTGTTCCTCATTCATGGTTTAGCATGCTGTGAGTTACGTTACCATCTTCTTTTGCAAAAGGGCGTCAGAGGTAGCACAGAGAATATACTAAATTCAAGGAAAAAAAATATTGCTGTCAATCAGTGGCAAACTAGGACTGTTCCAAATCTTTCATTTGAAATCTGTGTCTCAGACCTCAGACTAGCATGGGAGGTTGTATCAGCAGGTGTCTGGAGATGCTGCTGTTTGTCTCCATTTCCAATAGGAAGTAGCTTTGTCTGAATTTAATTATTCATAAGCCAAGTTCTTCAGTGGTCCCTGCCTGCAAATATCAAGAGAGTTCCAAGATCCCAAGTAGCAGTCAGTGGAAGATAAGTACTAAATATATCTCAGGTGTAAGCACAGAGCAACATAAAAATAGCATTTTTGCATGATAGAGATCCAAGGGGGAACATGCTTGTGTTTGGTTTGTTGTAATGTAGATTTAAGTCCTACAGGAAAAAAAAAAGGAAAAAACACCTTCACTTTCAAGATCCAGGCAGGTTTTGTGACATATGAGGCACCATATGGGATATTGCTGAATTGTGGGACTCAATTTAGCTCTTTCAGCTAAAGCTGCTTTATCTAAGAGATATTTTGAATTGTTTTCATACAGTTTGCAGCAGTTAATAAAATATCATATGAAACAGTCTCTGAATCCATCAAAAACATTTTGATTCTTTCCTCACTGACAGAAAAATAAAAAAAAGGCAGAGAGCTGCTTAATATTTACTGGCCTCCCTTGAGGTGCCAATCAAATCACCTGTAACACAGTGACCATGAAATCTGACAAAATTATAAGGAACGCTTTAGAACTGTCATGTGTTTTGATGCCAATCAAATGTATATTTCTGGTAAGCTCTCTGTTGACACCAGCAAAATGGATACGATGCATGACAATTCGAGTAAGTTTTCTGCCTGGTACTAGAGTAGTGGAGCTCCAGACTTACGAGGAAAAGTCGGAAAATATTCTACACAGTTTGTGTTTTCAAAAGCCACGGGTAGGACCAATTTTCCAGCAAGATTTAAAAGTCAGTATAGTCAATCTTAGCTGAAGGTAAATAGGGTGAATTCTTGGATTTCATATTTTCAGGGAGTCTCCTTAGGTTCTATTTTTATCGTAGCTGTTTTCTGAGCTATGCTCTTATTAAACTGAGAAAGTCATCCTTAAGCCCTAATGTAGGCACGTGGCAATAATAAGTGGTCTCTCACTCCATAACTAAGAGTTATGAGCTGGTCTTCGGGTTAAGTACCTGGATCAAGCTAAGTTACCAGCTGTTGCTTTAGGATTTTTCAGGATACTTATCCTGTTTTATTGTCAAGAAAATATCCCTCCTTTTAGTGAAGACATAGTCTCATCCTTTCTTGTACTTATGTATTCTGTCTCAAGGCAGGCATCATCAGAGATGCTAAACCTCAGCTGCAGGAAGCCCCCATTTGCCTTTGTTCTTTTTTCTCTTTATTTTAAATAATTTGTCAGGGTTTTCAAAGGCTTTTATATACTTACCTGTTAAAGACTCGTTGCCATAATCTTATCAGAGAATAATACGACGCAAAAGAAAAACAATCTGTCCTTTCTGTACCAATACAATACTATCACCTCTCTCCCGGATAAGTAAACTCTTACAGTTTTCCATAGAAATTCTGTATCTACCAACTTAGAAGAACTTTAAGGGGAAATGTGTTGAGGAGTCTAAAAGCAGCCGAGCAGAGAGAAATCTGCTGGCAAATGCGTATCATCAATATATAAAATAAAACCTGAACTTGTATCTCTTAATGATGTGCAGTTGATATATGAAATGAGACTAAATTCCCTGTTAGGAATTCTTATCTAGTTAATGTGCACTTACCAAAGTGCCCTCTCTAAGAGTGCCATGGGTAGTCTAGCTGCTTTTTCCAAGTTGCATTCACCTCCTCAGGTAGGGGTTAAACCAGTATCAGCCCTTATTATTGCACATTTCTAATTAACAAGATATAAATGACTGTTCATTATTTTTCGATGAGGTGATTATGCATGAAGTCTTAGCAAATCATTTAATGAAATCATCATGCTGTGCATGTTAACGTGTGAGTAGTACCCTACTCTCACAGGGGAGAGAGGAAAAGAAAAAGAATCATTAATGAAGGACTGAAAACTAAAGATATTAATTCCTTTTTCTACCAGAATTAAACTGCCTTGCATAGGACACCAGGAGAATCTAAGCCATTTCTTTCCTATGTGTTCTAATTCTTCACTCTATTAAAAAGTACAACAAATCAACACGGTCTTGTGTGCACCTTTATAAGTGGCTGCTGCATGTGTTCTCCTGCTTCTTAGGTTCTTACATATTTAGGGCTTGAAGATCAGTGGTACCTTTGTGCATGGGCCACTTTTACTCAAATTTCATAGAGGAAAGATTAAATTGTTCTGCATATTATAATTTTTAAAGAGAATGAGTTTACCACATTTTATTTCACCATTTTTCACATATACCAAGGAAGTTATTTTACCCTTGTTTACTTCTGCTTTTAATTGCCAAGACAAAGATGTCATTTGCATTTTTCATAAAAAGAGTGACCAGTTTGATGACTGGCATAAATAGAAAATTGAAAGATCAGGCATTTCAATAAATTCCTTTATGCTGGAATAAAAGAAGCAGTCATCTTGTGCTTTTTTCATGGTAGTGTGATGTCAAGGAAATCACTGTTCAGTGTATTCTGAACTCTTCTGTTAACTTTAGTGGAAATGTGAGTGTAAATACTCAGGAGAATCTTGAACCTAGTGAGTAGTGTTTTTCTCAACTTTGAAACAATCTTATGTATTCTTAAAATAACTAAATATAATTACATAGAAATTGTTCGAAATAGGTCATCATTCTTTCTGCTTGATTTTTTGATCTTTTAGAAAATAAGTCAATTACACTTCTTTTAAATGGTGTAGATTGGACCAAAATACCATTAGGTTTGTTTCTTTATATTAAAGTATATGTGACTATCTCCATTGAAAATTTGTAATGAAATTTGCAGTAATAGAGTTGTCTTTGCGATTGAAAAACATTCTGCATTCTGATACATTTTAATGAATATTTCAAAAACCTCAGAGATTAATTTAGATTTTCTGTGACATTTTGTAAGTGCTTCATTAGAGTTATGTTTCCTTCAGCATTGGCAGGCATTCTTAAAACTGGGTGAATGAATAAACATTGCAACCCTCATCTAAAATAATTCATGCCCTCATCCCTATAAACTTCTTACACATTCCATAGCAACTAGAAGACGTGGCCAATTAAGGGAAGCTGCTTTTTGGAGAGACTAGGGCAAACAATGTTGATTTCAGATATCAGAACTGAGAACCAAATGTTTACATTTTGTCTCAATTCCCACAACTGAGAAATATTTTGTTGCCTATGTAGCCCAGGAGGTTCTTTAATTCCTGTGTCACTGTTTACTGTTGTAAGGCACATGAAGAATTCTTTACAGGGCTCTGTCACTCAGCCGTGGTGGCCACAGAGCAAATCAAAGAGCTTCATGAGATGCTCCAACAGCCTGGTCGAAACTCTGGAGCAAAGATCTAGTCTTCTTTCACTTTGAGAGCTTCAGGACAACGAGGAAGAGGGGGAAAAAATGTGGTTTTTTTCATAGCGTAATATTGATTATGGGTATATTATATTTTTGACCTTGAACTCAGTCTCTCTAGTCACCACCAGCTAAACAGTAGAAATATTTTCAAGCATGGAAAATGTGAATGCAAATTGCACAGCAATAACAACAAGATAAAGGTCAGCAGGATCCTCTCAGTAAGTAGGAGTGCAAAAGTACTGCAAAGCTGAGGACTTTTAAGGCATGCTATTCAAGACAACATCAACCCCATGGATTTTTCCTATATGGCCCAAATTCTCATACTAAAGCACTGATAAGATCCTAACAATCAAACCTGTATTGCCTGCAGGTTCTCTGCTGCAGCTTCCCTTGGGAACAATGACCACAGAGTGTGTTCCAGGGCAGCTGTAGGTCAAAAGTAGGAAGTTTTTCTCAGCAGCTGCAGAGATCCCTAGACCTGCTAACATTGTGATTTGCAAGTACCTACTTACGAGGGACAGGGAGCACGGATGTATTGGAAGATTTTAGACTCTCAGGCACTCTCAGCCAGTAAGGCACTTTAGCAGTAGTAGAAAAGCAAATCAAAGATGTGATGCCTTAAAATAATGTTAACATGAGTTGCAGTTGAATTTTGTTTTCAAGGCAGAGGCAGAAACAGTGGTGAAGAAAAGGCATGGCTTCTAGGTAGCATTATTTCAAGTCTTAAAAAAGAGTTATGGGATTTTTTTCCTTCAAAATACTAGTTCTGCTGTCTCTGTTTTTGTGCTGGGGTTAAGAGAGGCAAAAGTTAAAAATTCAGAGATGGTTTTGCCTGTGGAAAGTGTAATTATTCTTACAATGACTCAAGTACATAATATTTCTGGTCTTTTATTTTTATTTACTCAGTGTTTTGCACTAAGGGAAGGAAAGCATTCTCAGGATCTTCATAGCAGTGCCTTGGATTTAATATTAGAAAGATACTTTTATATAATGGCATACATTGCTTCAGGATCAAGATAGTAGCCTTTTGCTTCTTTTTCCCCAATTTCACTTTGGTTTATTAAATTTTTCTTGAGGTCTATACCCTTCCGTGTTTTGTTGCAACTTTCCATGCAAGAGAAACACCAAGTCTGTATAGTGAGCATTTCCTTGGCATTTTCCCACCTAGTTCCTAACACAGGTTCTGTAACCTGGACATAGGGTCTTGGAGAAAAGCTTTAACTGCTTTTTCCCAATAGTGGTGGATGATGGATGATTCCCTGTCATCCTCTCACTCAAGTTCATAGGAAGAGGTGGGATTTCAACTGTTCAGTTAGCGTTTTTCTATGCTGCCATTAATTTGTGTAAAAACAGCTTTTAAATTTAAGGTGGAATAGCTATTTCAAATTAATTTTTTGGGAGATTCCTACAGTAGAATAGTTGTGCTTTTTAGTCCAGTTCAGAGTTCAAGATGAGAACAAAGCATTTAAACTCTAGAATAAGAGATAACAAGGGCTCTCTACTCAGGAGCTGTTCCCGCACGTGGATGATCTCCTTAGGTTCCTCGCCTGTTTACTCTTCAGTGACCTGGCACTACTACTGTTTTTCAGTTTCAAGTTGCTTCCAAACCAGCCAAAATCAACACTGCCATCGCAGAGAGCATGTAAACATTCACTGACATTTTTTGCCAGTGCATGTTTTATGCTTGAAAATAAATAAACCCTTTCTAAAACTCCCTGAAATCTTGGGCCCAAATGGCTAATCATGCCTTTTTTTTTTTTTTCCCCCCACCCATTCGTTATTTTCTGCCATGGCTACTGTATGATATTCATTCCTTCCAGAGAAGTAAATCCATCTCTCTACACGGAAGCTGCTTTCAGCAACTGCAGTTTGTTGCTTTTCTGATTAATGCTGGCACTGTCTCAGAGAGGTTTGACGCTTGGGAGGCAGCAGCTGGTTTCTTAAAAGCCTGTGCCCTGATCAGCACTGCTGTGTGTGGCTGCTCTGCTGTGACCAGGAGCCCCCTAATGAGGGACCACTCCATCACCTGCCGACGAGTGCAGCGTCCCAGCCATGAGAGCTCCAAACAAAGAGCAGCGCTGTTTCAAACGGCAGGGGTTTGCGAGTCGAAAAAGTTTGTGGTTAGAAATTGAAAAATGCCTCTCTGTTCTGAACAAGACTGCACTTGAACATCTTTGAGTTTTTGGGACTCTCTCCACACTAGATCTGGCGTTTAACATGGAAGTGGCTGTTTTATCAGGAATGAACCACGATGGACTCCAGGGCGCTGATGGGGTAATCGGATACGAATTTTGTGACCTGGGTGAAAAGTGTTGATAGACAAAAGGGGTTTTGATTGCAAAGAGGCAAAATATTCCACAATCTTCTGACAGAACACAAAACATTATATTGTGGTCCAAATTAAGTGTTGTATTTCAAAAAAATTTGTTCTAAATCTTTTGTCCCTTTTTAAAGATCTACTTTAAAATGAAAAATGCTATTTTGAATAAATCTCTATTCAAAATGGAAACATTTCTGTAAAATTCCCTACTTTGACTGAAATTATTTGTCAAATTTCCAAATAATTTTAGCTTCCTGAAATGATAACGAGGGACAGATTTCCTGCTCAGCAAATACAAAATTTTGCCTATCTCTTTGCCAAATACCTTGAAACTCAGCAGAAAATACAGATAATTGCACTTCCTGCAAGCTCATCTTTATAATTAATTAGGTAGTAAAGATGGGCATGACTCCTGAGCCTGAATTAAGGCAGCCTGGGGTTTTAAGCATATTTCAGCACCATGACAGAGATGTCTTCAGGCTTTCTGGTTGTTTTGTTTTTTTTTTTTGGTCCATGATTAAGGGCTAGAAATATTGTCTCATTTTTCTATTAACAAATCTGAGATTCTGATGTAATCGTGTTACTTACAGTAGGTGCTGGGCTTTGAAAGCCTGGGTATGTTCTGCTTTCTTCCTGATCTGGCTCTGACAATAGCCGAGAGAAGGTATCCAAATAAATATTTTGTGCAACTGTCTGGTACAGTTGTCAGTTATTTACATTCTACAAACGAGCAGCCACATGAAAGTTATGTGCAATCAGATCAGCTCCTTCCACTCTCTCCTGCCGTATGAGATGCAGCAGCTTGATGGTGATTTGGTGCTCTACAGCACAGCAAACCTGAGTATATTCATGCAGAGAAACTGGAAGAGAAAATCAAACTGAAAAGGTGGGCCCAGACCAGAGGGAGGGTTTTAAAAGTATGGTTTGAAACTCTTCAGAACTAATTTTTTTTCCAAGATAGTCTCGTACTCCCTTGGGTTGGCAGGTAACAGGAGAGCACAGGGAATAATTCCTGTCCCTGGGCTTTAGCGCTTAGTTAACCAGCTGCAGCAGCACTGCTGTGTTTTCCATAACAAAGGGCAACCACGTATTTTTGATCTGGTTTTTTCTAACACTGTGAAAGAAACAAGTTGAGGTTCCCATGAGGAAGCGCTGCATGTGTGAACGCTGTGAAGCACAGTCAGAACAAAATGGTTCCTGTCTCCATGTAAGAATGGCTGCTCTTAGAAACTTCAGATTCAAGTTCATGGAATATAAGAAATGTCAGTTCAGAACTACTGCATGTCGCAACAACTACATTGAAATGAAAGTTTGTTCAACCCATCCATCCCATAAGTTGAGTGTCCTGTGTCCAATAAAGGAGGTAAGACCGGCACGCGATAAAAAAGACCTTCCTTTACTATAGGGACACTCAAAAATATGAACTAATTACTAGGCTAAAAGTTCCAAAGGCACTGGCTAAAAGCACATGTGGATCTAACATATACCTTAAACTGGATACGCCCATCCAACCATGTTTATATATCCATTTTGGCAGCATCTGTGGGAGAGACCTACTTCAGCCTGTGTTTCAGTGGTGGTTCTCCAGGTGAGGGAGAAGTGCTGTGGGAAGGGCTCCAAGCGTGTGGATATTAATCCTGTAAGGTGGCAAACTGTGGTTTCCAAGCAGTTTTGAAAGTTCATTGCAGCAGACTTAAACAAGACCCTGAGTGAAGCCAGAGCCACGGGTGTATCTGGACGCACTCGTTCTCTGGGCTGAGCATTCATTCTTCAGGCTGTGCCTGTTACACTTTTAAAATTTCCATCTTCCCTTTCGTATGTGTAATTGGGGGATGAGAGAAGTGCTCGTGTTGCATACTGCTGCCTTCCAAAAATAAGAGAGTGACTTGTTTAGAAAAGTGGGACCACGGTGGGGGAGGACTGTTTTTAGTTTAAAAATGAGGTATAGGTCAAATCTTAAATTCTAAAGCACAATCCTGAACCACTGTACGAAATGGAAGATAAATGAGGAAATAGGACAAGTGTATGCTCTGTAAAAGACTGCCATTTTTATGAGATGCAACTAAGTGCTTTTACCTCTCTGGTAAACTGAAGAAAATAGCGCCTCCAAAATTTATGATGTTTCTTCCTTTTCCGTGAAGGTATCCAATTATGGAACTGTAACCTACAGGCAATGTTAACTTGCAAGCTGTGTTATCTGTACAGCAGGATGCAATGTTGCTGATAAAGTGAAACTTCCCTGAGATTGATCAGATTTGTAAAGAGATAAAAACAGGGTCAAGACGTGAATAAATACCTGGGTGCATCAGAGTTGGAATAATGAAAAAAGGGAGTTTGGCTTAAGTGTTCTATCTTTACAAACAGCATTTCTTTTTTCTCTCAGTGAGAAGAAAACTGTAGAAATGACTATGAGAATATTAGTGTACTTGGTATCGTTCATAAAAGGTCCTGAAAAATTAAGCATCTCTTAAGAATTAAGTATTCTTCCATTAGACAAATTTAGCAGGAGAGTAGTGGAAGTCTTTTACTTTTTTTTCTCAACAGCACATTAAATTTTATTTATTGAAACACGTCTATGCTAAAGGCCAAGGCAGTTTTAAGCATTTCAGATGGGTTTTATTTATGGACTTGCTGACTTTTTCCCAAGCCATTTCAGGAGGTATGTCTCTTTCTCACAGGAATAGTTATTACTGGTCTCTAAAATCTGCAGAAATTAAGCTGTCAGCACAAAAAAACAGGTGGCCTGTCCAAGCTTGGATGCATGAAATCTGAGACTCCCCAAAGCCTCTCATATCTTTGCACAGTCATCAGGCACAGTTTGTTAGAAGGCCCTTGGCCATCTATAGATGTTGGTTTTAATTCCCAAGTAAATGGGATCAGATCAAACAAAAAAGACACAGCCCAAAAAAATTAAATTCATTACCAATATTCTCACCCATTTTACTTGCTTCATGAATATGCTCTGTTATCCAACATCACCAGTGTTATTTTATCCCCAGAGCTGTGCTCTTTTGAGGAGGCTGCTCTGAATTTCTAAAATGCTGTTTGGCTCATTGATGCCTGGCTGATGACTTCCCATGCAAAGGAATACACCTTGAATGGGATTTGCTTGGCTCTAGTATTAAGAAAAGCAGAGCTTAGATAATTCCTGATGCACTCCCTTTCTCCATTCAACTGTACCAGTAAACCAACAGTAAAAAAATAAATGTATAAACAAAAGCTGTAATTTTAATGTCCTCTACAGATCTTTAATCTCCCCTCTAAGGACGTATTTCTGTGTATTCTAAGTTGTGGTTGTAAGTAAGTAAATCAGCCTGTGAGCAAGGCACAGAAGAACTATCCCAAATTTCAACACTGAGTTTGACACCGTAAAGACAAGACCACCAACTGAGAATTTACAAAATGTTACTGAGAAATAAAGGCCAATATTCCACCGAGAAAGGTTAGAAGATGGAGAGGAACAATGGGGAAACATTGGTTCAGCATTTTATCTTGGGTGAGAGGCAACAGAGAGCTGATGATTTTAAAGAGAGCTCACATCTAAATTACTAAGAGGGGTGAATCCGTCTTTATTTGTGAAACTGGGTATTTTAAGAAAGACAAATTTCCCAGTAGTCTAGATATTAAAAATGTAATCAGGCAAAGAAGAGTGGAATACTAGAAGCCAGACTAAGTAAACCTGCAATGATTTTATAACAAAGGATTCCAAATTAGCCTCCGAAAGATCTAAGTTGTAGAAGAATCATAAAATAAAATTTAGAAACGGTTCAATGTAAATGCTTCTGATAGCATCCTTAATCACACAGCTGCAGTACTTAAAAACAATTCTGTAAGAAACTGGGGCATTTTTTACATGATTAGAATATTCATAAATTGGTGAGTGGTACAACTAAATCTCTCCTAAATGAGATCCTTATAGATTTACAATGGATGTCTCTCTCAATGGAAGTTGCCATGGTTACAGCACAGTTCTGCATGGAGCACACTTTCATCACAAATTGTTACACATTTCTATACAGACAGTTTGAGCACATTTTTCCAACTCTTTTTAAATGAGAGCTACAAGGATAGCCTTAAAGGAAAATTCCATATTTGTACCTGGGCACAATGATGGTCCAGCTGCACCCAGAGTTATCTGATAATTCAGACTGGGGTGGGCCTCAGGAAGTCTCTAATTAGACTTCATACTCAAAGCACAATCAGCTCTCAGATAAAACCAGACTACTTGGGGCTTTTGGAAATCTCCAAGGTTTGAAACAACACAGTTTTCCTGGGCAATGGACTTGTGTGCAAGGGATGATGATGTTCCTTTGAAAACTTGTCCTCCTTCCTTCCTGTGGCTGGGGTAGAAAGCACTTCTGTATCATCTGTCTTAGGAGAAAGACTTGACTGACTCATACTCAGTCAAGTATACTCCAAGCCTGCAATAAACCTTTCTTTCCACATTTTCCTGTCCTGTTTGCAGTATGGAGTGCAAACAGCAGGACCCTTGCTCTGGTCTCCTTTCCTGTAGTGGTGCTCAAAGGTAATTTTGAAAGCCTCCTTCTGCAAAGACAAATGTTTGCTGAGTGACCGGCTGTCCGGCTCAGGAGGTGTTATTAAAACAATTTTTTCTCTATTACTGTGCTGTATCTTATTGCTCTGGCTGCATCAGACGGTGCCATACTCACTGAGGAGAATGGTAACTTCTGTATAATCTCATGGCACAAAATGACTTGTGTTCAGAGGCCATCTTGCTTTTCAGGGTGGGTACTGGATGATTTGTCAATGTTTAAGATAAAATTCAACATCTAAACACCCATCTATCTAGTTTTATTAAATAGCCTTTGTGGTTGTCAGTGTCTAGACAAGTCTTTTTTCATAAGACCGTGTTGAAGTACTGAGGATTAGTTTGGTTGAAGGCCTCATGCTATAATTCGGGGTTAAAATAAGAAATTTCCCATAATTTTACTTTATGATTCAAAGGATAAATCGAAAGCAAGCTAAAAAAAACCCACAAGAACTACACAACTCTGAGAAAGAGGGAGGAGAATTTCTTTTCACCAGTTTGGTAAATGCAGAAATAAACCAGCCTTTTTAATGACTTTGCTTGTGATACTCATGTGACCAATTTGGCTCAAGGTTTCTTGGCATGGTTTAGAGCACAGGGCACAATCTTTTTTCTTCTTTTCCCCCCTCTCCCTTACTGGTCCATGATAAGTAATATAAATTAGAAAAACTTGCAGGGGGCCTAGATTCCCCTCCGAATCTGAAATAAATTTTCAACGTATAATTATTGATGGTTTAATTGCAAGTACATCTCAGAGACAAGAAGGGAATTTAAGTTTCTAAACATACTGACATTTAATACAGATCAGGCCCAAGTGCCATCTATGCCTACTCCTAAATATCCCTGTTGAAGTTTTTCCCTGCTTACAAGTACGTCTGCATCAAAACACTTGAGCATTGGATGCAAGTTTATCTCACAGTACTGCTATAAGGACCCCCGGTCTTAGTGAAGTGCTTGGAATCTGTCTTGTCTCTGTTTAAAACTAAGGGTGTCTTTTGTTCCTCTTTGGGGTTTTTTAAAAATTTTTAAAACCATTACAAACCAAGGCTGCTTATCATTTACCACAAGTCCAGCGAAAACCTTTACTGTGTGAAAGGTGTTGTTTTATATATGTGTGTGTCTACACAGCATGCACAGCTCTTTTCTCATGTTCATCAGAAAAGAAACATTGGCTTTGTTGTTTGATATGAGGGAATCTCACAACACTCTCTGGTCAGCTCTGCAAATGATCATTTAAAAATAAAACTCTAAGCTTATTTAATGATCTTACTATTGAAGATATCACTAATTGGCACTGTTTCCTCTGCTTTAATGTCTTTCAGAATCTTCCAGTAGAGAAGAAAGGATTTTAGTAGTTATTTTCTTTATCATTCAGCAATTGAAAAATCTAATCACTGCTAAAAATCTTCTGGGCTTTTATTAAGTTAGCTCTGATTTATGTAATTTGCCATAAAGTTCATTAAAGACTTCATTAATTTTTCACCAATCTGTAACAGTCTTATCACTGCTGTTTTTATTAGCTGAGATAAAATTAACTAGGTTTGACTTTTTAAATTTAGGGGCAAGTCATTTACCTGCCCTATCACCACTTTTATAATAATTACATTTTGCTTTGTCAGATGTGAAATGGTTCTCTTCTTATCCGTCAGTTCCAGTGATTAGGGCTCCATATTTCAGACCAATTGCTTGTACTGACACTTTGATCTCTTCGGTTTATGTTCTCATTAGCTGACTGAATCTTTGGTCTTTCCCCTTTCCAAAAGAATCGTGATGCTTCTAACGCTTAAAAGACACAGAAAATTTCCATCAACCTGCAGTTCAACCATGAATCCTGAATGGATTGATGTCAACCCGGATTTCAGTTGTATTTTTCTATCTGCCTTTTCTAGAGCTCAGCAGTCCTTCCTTGGAGCAAGGGAATATGAAAATCCTGCAGAGGTATGTTTCATGTCAGGACACAGCTCAGGGCATTTTGTAGAATAGGATTTTTTTTTACCCATTTTCAGTACTCTGATAAAGTTTTTCCATTCCCCGATGCACCATCGTCTGTGCTATACCAACACCACTGCATTTGACATCAAATCTCTACCAGTGATTTCCAAAAAGACTGTCATTCCAGTACTATCAGGTGTATGCACTCACTGATGTCCTGGCAGATCAGCTGCACCATTCTGTAATATGGACCAATGCCCACCAAATCTAGTAGGTCATGTCTATTGACTTTTTTTCATTCAGTAATCTAAAATGGATACAAGTATGATAAAAGTGTTTTCAGAGGAAAAATTAAGCCAGTACCTATTCTATTTTTCTTTCAGAACTGCCACTCAGTAGTCATTTTCTCTAATATGTGTCAACAGTAATTAGAGAAGAAACATGATCTTGCAAGAAAAACCCTGTTTTATTCAGTATTGTTGTTATAATTTCGAATCCCCTTCCTTTGCCCCCTTCTGTTTGCACTTATCCTTGACAGAGTAAGATAGCTGTGTAGAAGGTGTCGCTGGCACCACAACAGTCGGAGTCCTTTGTGCCAAAGGAATGTTTCAGTTCAAAAAGCAGAGCAATACCCTTGGTGGGCACACAGGATGTTTGGCAGGTTCAAGTGAACTCTGTTCCAAACACAGTGACCTGACAAATATGTGTGTTGTCTCTAATACCTTAAGTTCAGTGGTTTTAATCCCTGCCTTTGTGAAGATTTTGACAAACTATCCATTTGAAGGACTCCTGGGATGCACTGGTAGCTCTGGTTCATATAGTGATTTTAAAGCTGTGTCCCTTGTGTTTGCTTAGTAAAGAGAAGGCATGCAGAGAGGCTAAGAAGAAGACTTTGCACTCATTTGAAATGCTGCTTTGAAGCAGGAATATATTCTGACATTTAACTGATAGTTTATTCAGGGATATATCCTTTAAATTTAAACTTTATTTAGTGGGAAAAGAGTGAAAGCAACTCAGTTACCCATACTTCTGACTCTTCCCTCTCAAAAGTTGAGAAATTATGAATATATTTTATTTTTAATTCTCATGATTGCTACAAATAGTGCTTTCCTTCTGCACAATATTATTCATCTGAAGACCTGGCCTAGTCTGTGTCAGCATGGGCAACAGAATCACCATCCTGCATCCAGATCTTCTGATCAGAGTCTCTGGAGGTTATACGCTCCAAAATGCAAAAGCTTCTAGTGCACATGAAAATTGAATTAGACTTGATCGAATGTCTAAATTAAACTATTTAGGGTTCTTGATTAATCCTTTTAAAACTATTGTTCCAGTCTTCAGGTTTTCTCTAAATTAGAAATATTTCCTCTTCAGATTGCTCCTAAGAGGCAGGCCTTCTATCTGCACCAAGCAACATTAACTCCAGTGGGAACAGGAGCTTGCTCACACAGAATTCACAGCCTTGATGACAGAGATTTAACCATCTGACAGTGTCCATGTCACTTGAATTAACTTGCCTGCAGGGAGAGTTATTTCTTATTGTATACTTGAAATTTTGATTTCACAAAGATGAAAAGAAAACAAACAGAAAGAAAATTAAACAAAGTACTTCCTTCTCTCCTCTTCTTGGAAGTGGGTGTTTTGTGTGCTGTTTCATGACTTTTTCTAACTTGAAGGTAAAACAACGACATTATTGAGATAAATTCTTAATGTCAAAAAATTAAAGAAAATCTGACTGTCTGCAAAGAAAAAAAAAAAAGCAATTTCAGCTTTGCAATAGAAAGGTAATATAATTTTTCTCACAAAAATACAATTGTAGGAAGACTTTTTTGTAATTCCCTTTGAGACTGATTGGAGTTTCAAGGGCTGAGCACCTCTAAAATCAGAATTTAAAAGCTTTTTAATGGCCACCATCTTTCAGGACAGGGAATTTAGACAGCCTGAAAAGCTGGAGAGAGCTGCCTGTGCTTTATGTCAGTCTGCAAAGACATTCTCCAATGCTCAGAACAGACACGAAAGCCACGGGGGATGAAACACCCTTACTGACTGAGCAGTGCTGCTCACTGTGCTCCTTCTGATTCACATGTGCAGCTCTCCATCATTTTAGCCACTGTGCAGCTGCAGTTTACCTTGTCTGATGGCTGTAACTGGGTCTACTGTTGTAGCAGCTGACCAGATGTAGGTGAGGTTCTCTAAAAGCATCTGGTCCTCTCTGATGTATTTGACCGCATGCCTATGACTCCTGCTGCTGCTTCTCCAAACGCCTCTCAAGCTCCAAGGTAGTTGCAACCTACACAAGATTCTTCTGTCACTGCGTTCATGCCATCCAGACCAGGGAGATCTGTTGCTCTTTGCTGTCTCTCAATACCCCATCAATGCTATCTTAATCCGGTTCTTCCACCTGTTACTTCTGTACTTCAAAAGTCCTCTTCCCACTCTACTCCAAAAAGACACTCCTCATTATCACTGCTGTTGAAAACAGAGGCATGCACTGTCTGAACCTGCACTTGTCAGCAAATTCTAGTTTGGTTATCTAAATTTTTTATTTTCCTTTTCCTTAAGTGGGTATTATGCAGGTGGAGATTTCAGAGCGACCTGAGCAAGTCTCTGTTGGAGACTTTTCCATGTCCTGCATTAATCTGTTACTCCAGCCTTATACTTGTCTTGTACACAGAACGACAAACCACAAAACTGCTTGCTTATTTCAGTCAGGCACACCCACATACAGACAAAAATCCTTTAGGGAATATAAAAAATGCACAGACTTCTTTTGAAACAAGATATATAAAATGTGGTCTTTAATGGCAGCAGCTGGTATGTTATTCACCCCAGCTGCTAGCTTACCAGTACAGATGCTGTACTCAATAGTACAGGTCCTTTTTCCAATGAACACTTCACTTCATCCTCATGAAATTTTTGCTTGGCCTTCTTCAATAGCCTTATGAATATTTTAAACTGTCTTCTGCCAGTAGTACTCCTCTAACATATTATTTCCCCTAAGATTGTTTCTCAGTTTGGCAAATGTCTTGCTCAGAATAATCATGCACTCTGTAATTCTGATAAGCATTTGAAGAGGTATAAGCTTTGAACACGTGCATAAGTATCCTGTGAGTCAAGCACAGGAAGGGAACAAAGATCTGCCCTGTGCACATGAAGGGTTTTCTCAGTATCTTCTATATTGCCAATGTTTTAAATGTGTTTTGTGCTGGGTTGTAAGAGCAGAATACCATGGGGCATGCTGTGGTGTGTGTTTTGTCATGCAAACAGTTAAATGTGACTCAGACATTTATCATGTACCCCTGTCCATACATACATTCCATTTAGCAAAGGTGTTGTGTGCTATTTTTTATCTTCCACTAGATAAAAAATATCTGCTTTTAATCTGATGAGGTTTCGTCTCAACTTTATTCTCATTTCCTATTAACAGTAGTTCTCTGTAATATGTCTTATTAGACCATTTTTCATTAGAGGATCTTTGAAGTTAGTGACACTGTATAGCACCCAAGAGGCAGTCAAGAATTAGATTCTCAGAGGAATCTCCTCAATCATCAGGCAAAAAATGTCTTCTTCGAGAGAGAGTTGCAAAATATACAAAACAAGGCACAGCATTGTGCATAGTGGTTTCCAACAATATGAAAAGAAAAAATCATATGGTATTGAAGATGTTACTTTTAACCTCATTTTTTCCAGATGAATCCTGGAGAGTTTTTATGCATTCTTTTAAAGGCAATAAATTACATCATATTGTCATCAGACTAATTTTTAATATAGAAATAGCATTTGCACAGTGATTTTCTTTGAAAATTAAAATCAATAAAAAATTGGTAAAGCCACCATTTTAATTGAATTTCAACACCATGCACTATACATTCATTGTCTAATCCACGAATGTGGTTGTTTTATTACTATTTGTGTCATAAGCACATCTGCTATTGCGTGCACCCTTCGAATATTTAAACCCATTGTTAGATGTGAAGGCACACAATTTCACTTACGTATGGGCAGAAGAGAAGGTTACTTTTTTTGCCAAATCTACCTAGAAACTGCAGCCCTAAGGTCTTTTTTTTAAATAAGGTGAAAGACAGAGGGAGCCTTCAGGCCAGTAGTAAAGGCATTTTTGTGTTCAATGTACTTTTAATGAAAACATCTGTCAATAGGTCTCAACTTGTAACTAATCCTGGACTTGTCATTAATTCTCTTGGGTTTTGATTAATCTGCTCCCTATTTCTTTTTATTATACATATTCATTGCTTATAGTTCAGAAATAAATACTGAGCCCAGAATTTTTAGTTATTAAAATGAACATTTTGTTAATGCTTTCTTACCCCTTTTTTCAGTCCACACTATAAAAATACAGCTAAAATATTGAAACTAGCATTTTAAAATAGTTTTACCTTGTGATTTTTTTTTTTTTCTATTGGGGATTTTTAGTCTTTATGTAAGGTGTTAAGTCTAGGAGACAAGCAGAAGGTCTTATTGCTCTGGCTTAGTGTCCAGAGAGATGGTGTTAGCATTTCCCACTGGCAGCTCAGCACACTTTGAGTTGCAGAGAGATGTAGTGCTGTTCTCTGATATCCGATCAGCCAGTAAAACCCTCAGACCCTGACGATTTAAGGTTACTAATTTATGACAGGGATGTGGAGCTTGCTGAGATCAGAAGTAGAAAAAACCTCTCTGCCACATTTTGGAGGACAAACAGGATATGGAGCCCTGATCTCAGGGGAGTGTTTGGAAGGAACAGCAAAACTCATTTATATAGTCATGATAATAACAGATGAGTTGCCAACATGTCTTAAGGATGTCTGATGAAGAGCTGGCAAAGCACTTGGACCAGAGTGGGAGGTAACAGGGCATGAGTGTAAAGCAAGTCCTTTTTTTCTCTTGTCATTCAGAATCTGGGTTGTGTTTCTCCTCCCAACATTACACTGTCTTCTGGATGAAAAGATTACTCAAATTTCCTCCAACAATTACAAATTCTATCTTCCTTCTGCAAAGAGTGCCTTTCAAAAGGCATTTTTGACATCAGTGAGAATGCACTGAATTTTAGGGTTTGTGTTTTTTTAATCTGAGGAGAAACTGAATATCAATATTTTTCAGGCAGTAGCGCTCTGCAAAATGCTGAGGTGACTATTTTTAAGTACTGTATTTTTTAGCAAGACTGTCATTTCAATTCAGGGTAAAAATAGGATACAGCCACTGAAATGCATTGTGCGACAGACATTTTAATATCTAGTGCATTATTTGTTAAGCAGCAAGTAAAGAGTAACTGAGTTTTCTGAAGGTATAAAATAAAAGCCTTAAGAACATATAAAAAATAAGATACATTTTGTAATTCTGATTCACTAATATTTTGAAATTTGGTGCTGTGCTCCCTAAGTGGATCCTTAACTTTTCCTGAGTAAACCAAGGATAAATTCTGTGGGCAGAACTTAAGACTACAAGATTCTTTTTAAGCTAGTGAACTGATGCAATTTTCAAATATTTTGGAAGTATTTGCAAGTTGCACATAGACATCTATCTGAGCTTGCACAAGTCCTGAAGTTCTGAAATATTTATGCGATGCAGAAACTTGTCTGACTATAGGTGTCATCAAAATCTGGTGCATTCAAATTACATCTTCTCAACTGAATGTTATTTCTGTAAATAACTACATCAAAACACAGATCTAAATACATCTAATCTTAGTTTAGACCCAGATCTAAGTTCCACATTCCTATTCTTAGTGTATTCTATCCTTAGCTGATCAATCTCAAACCTGCAAGAAAAATAGACTATATTTTTAAGTAAATATTATACACATGTCTCTAACAGTACCCTGTGCTGCTGACTCTAAAAGCCTTTAAATTTGAATTAAAAAGTCCACTTTTAAAATTCTGTCAAATTGATTCTCTGACTGAGCTGTATTTAAATAAGCAAGGTGTATTCAGTTCTTGGAGTTGTAAATCATTGCTTTCAAAAGTAATTTTTTCTCAAAAGTTATGTAGATCTCCCTGTACAGACCTGTAATAAATCCAAATCAACCAGGATTCTGTGTGATTTATTTTTAAAGCATCTTTTCTTTGTTCTTAGCAGCTAAAATAAGAAATATTTGTATTTTCTAGTCTTGCCAGAATAATCTGGTTTGTGTCCTCAAAGAGGGAACCTACTTCCTACACATGAACCATAGTCTCTGACCACGTAAACAGGAAGAGGTGCAATGCTCAGGTCAAGTTATGAACACATGAAAGAATAGACACTTCTAGAATTGTTTTTACTATAACATGTAGTTCTTATTGTTGCTACATGCACACACATTTGGAAATAATAGGCAGTGAAACAGAGCAGAGGTGTGACACATTTGTATAGAACAGATCTGTACTGTTCCCCTCCCACAGTTACATTTCTTTAGATTTTCATCTAGTGCCTTAAGCCCCTAAGCCCTCTCAAGCAGTCAACAATTGTAAAAAAATGTTTCCATTTCACCTAAGTATGGAATTTCCCCTAATCTCGCATATGTTAGCTCAGTGGGTGGCTTGCGCTTGGTGTGTTTTCAGAGCTACACCTCTAAAGAATCACGATCATTCATAAGTAACAAAGAAACTTGGGGGGGAGCTGGGGGC
>VXAY01003121.1:92358-134732 GCA_013399855.1 Oxyruncus cristatus | reverse complement strand
GGGGGGGAAGTGGCAAAAAAAATGTCATTTTCTGTCTGTTTCCCCATAACTGAAAAATAGTTTACGGCAGTGGGAACTAAAATGTCATAGTAACTGCAAACTCTTCTGCTCCATCCCTATTTCAAGCCTGCCTCCCCTTCCAGTCTGGTTGTCCTTCTCTGTTCCTGGTCCTTGTCCAAATCTCATTTAAGAGTTCACCCAAATTCTTGACCAGCTTCTCTGTACTCCTGCGAGACCTTGAGATCTGATCACTTCTGCTTCCCTCCAAATTTTTCTTTGCTCTTTGTCTCTTGCCTTCTTATGTGCCTGGACATGGCACATTAAGACTGAAATACCATTATTTACTTAGAGGTAATGTGTCAGTGCAGCTTGCTGCTCACCACCACCAGGGCAACTATGCGAGTCTTGCTGACAGAAAATAGGGCCAAGTTTCTCTAACCCTTTGCTAAAGGTTAGATGAGCAGTTATCCTTGAAAAGTTCTTGGGTCAGATCTGAATTTCACCACGACACAAAAGACATGGCCTTATAGGAAATGCAGCTCAGGATGGGAAATACAACTCCTTGGCATTCTGCTGATATAAAGTGCTACAGAATCCTGCCAGAGAGCTGTGAAAAGAAATAGTAGGTTTCTCTTAGAAAGCAGGCTATGAAAAATGGAGAAGATTATTCCAGCCATACCGCAGAGCCTGGATTTAAATTAAACAGTGACATGCTGCATATATTTCTCAAACTCATTACAATTATTTAACAACATTTGAGCTCTGGTTGAATAAAACATGGAAAGTAATGCTCCATCACAAAGGTACTCCATGATTACCATTGAATAACTGTTTTACTAAGCACCTCTTGCTACTCCTGATAACAGAAGTAGCTGCTTAGTCTCCATTATATAATTATCAGGTTCTAATCCTTTTATAGACTATAATCTAGCTTTAGGACTTTCCCCATCCATAGCTACGCCTTTAATTGAGTTTACTTAGGAAGTGAATTATGCAGTTGTCAGTAACAAAACTGACAGGCTCATTTTTCTACCTCTCAAACAGCTAGCCATGCAAACAACCATAATATCTGGCAGGATCTTGCTATTTGTCTGTCAGCTCAACATTTTATCTTCATTGTTTGTCTAAAATACCTTTTCTCTCTAAAATAATTTACATTTTCCTGTGGCTTCCTGAAAGGTAGGAGAGTCTGTAAAAATGCTGTCAATGTAGCATCCAACAACACAAACTGATCTAGTTGTTGTATCAGTCTGCAAGTTTTTTTAAAAAGGAAATTTTTTCACCTAAAGCAATCTATCCAGAGTCTAACAGAGCTGCTATTCTGTCTCTGTTCTGTTCAGAGAAGTGGTGTAAGCAAATCGTAGGACAAGTACTCTTCCCTTTGAAGCCAATGTTGGACCTGAAAATGGAGACAGAAAATACAGTTTTCTCATTGACTTGGGTTGAAGTAGTGCAGAGCCAAAAGACTGCATTCCTGGTATTGAGGAGCTTTCAAATGAAAAATGAGGGGAAAAAAAGGTACAATGGAGGGACAGTATCTCAGAGGAACAACATAGAAGAACTAGTTTAGACATGGCTTAGACACGTCTGAGGAATCAAGGGAAGCACTCAGTTTATTGTGCGATTGATACAGAGGATGGTGGTACATTCACAGAAATGTTAATGGATAGAGATTCTTGCCATGTCCTTTACGTGATTTGCAGTGAGGAGAGCTAAGGAAACTCAGCCTACAGTCCAACACAGGCTAGCAGAGATTGCTGTGTTCAGTCTGTTTCTGGATGGGCAGAGAGCTGCTGTGCACTGGGACCTGTTCAAAAAGTGCCCATTAAGAGAAATTTGGGGAGGTACCAAAAAAAATAAAGTGAAAATCAGACGTGGTGTAAGTCATCTTTGAGATCCAGATACCACAGTGCATCATCAACAGCACAGCCCAGAAGCACAGTGAAGAAAACCTTTAGCAGTTCAGAAGGTGACAGACTGAGGCATGACTTGACAAACAGGATGAGAGGAAGGAGAGGTGACTGTTTTTCCATCCCTCTAAACAAGGCTGCACTCCTACAGGTGTATATAACTGTCACCATGAAAGGTATTGTTCTTCTTCAGGGTGAAAAGATCTTTTAATTTACCAGTATTATCATTTCAGCTTGGTACTGCCAAGGTACTTATGTGCCTCAGATGAAAGTAAAGCCCAGTGAATGCAGGATCAGGCATACATTTCTTAGAAAATACTTATGTAATAAAAAGGAAACCAATCTCTGATGTTTTCAAACTCCTAAGTGCTCACCGTTGCTACCTCATATTCCAGTAAAGCTGAGGAGGGAGGATGAGAAGTGCTGTGAGTGGCTGTATATCACTGATGCTGAGATGGTAACGTTGTGCCTGCATGGGGGAGCAGCTCAGACTTTAATAGCAGCACATAGAGCAGTTTATGCATTGAGACTGAATAAAGTATTTGACCCTCATGCTCACAAAAGAGGAAATCTGTCCGTGGGTGAACACTTTACTTATTGCAGTACAGGCCCAAGTTCTGCTTGTTTCATCATGTTTCAGTCTCCATCAGCTTCCAGCAGGTGTTTATATTTTCTCTTGTATTTGCAAAAATGTAAAGACTATGAATTTTGGGACTTACCTCATTGCTTTCCTGAATGGCACCATAATGCCATTAAACAAAGCTGTTCTCCCCAGTCCTTTAGCTTCTCTGAGATTAGTTTCACAGTGTTTCATAATGCAGTTAAAAAGCATTTCCACAGAGATATGGCATAACACAAAATCTTCTGTTCATCTAATCTCCTGATTATTTGCAAGTATGACTGGCACTCTTAACACCTGCCAGAATAATAATAATTACCTTTGCTTCTCAGGACACTTCTACTGTCTAACATGAAAAATCTCAGCTTCCGAAGAGTTTTAGAAACACCTTTTTTTCTTACAAACTTTCAGAAATGGCACAGAAAAAGGACTGGGGTTTTTTTACAGTGTGTTCATCTTTTTGAGTGCAAATGGCAGTTTATCTGGCTAAGCATGAATGTTAATTAATCACACCAATATTTTTATTGTAATGACTCCTGCTTTTCCTTTTTAATTCCAAGTGGATTTCCTGGGCAAGATAAACTTACAATATAAAGGTCCTAGAAATTAAAAAGCATAATAGCTCCAGACACTGATTTTCTTTCCATCTGCTTATAATCTGTAAATACTAAAAATAGTAATACATATAGTGCTCTTGTCATTGAAGTACATCATTTCTTAAATAAAGGTCAATGCATCTAAAATATTTCTTCAGAAGCAGTACATGAAGCACTGCTTTAATGAGTCAGAGAATAACCAACAAACTATTGTGGTTGATTTTAGTGGAACAATGCCTCAGCTCATAATTAGCACACATTTTTTTCTAGACAACTAAAGGAGATTACCTCAATATAGCTAAAATCAGAATGCAGTCACGTACAAAACCACAAAAAAAGTAAAAGTTTGTTACCTAGAGCATTACTTCTTTTTCTTTCAATGCCACTGAACTATGCAGGCATCCCAGAGTGCTCAAGTGTGATCATTAAGCACATAAGTAATACTGAATATCAGTAACTTGGGAGAATCAGGGAAAAACATGACCTTCAGAGATACAGAAAATTTGCATAAACCAATAGTTTGTACAAGATTTTTTTTGTGTTACAAAACACCAGCAAGCTGAAAATCTAGATATGCTTTTATTATGCAATGACCAACATTAAAAATTCCATTATCAGAGCTAATAGCTTTGTGGTGGCTAAGGCATGATCAGAATATGCTGTCTTTATTATCTGTATTAATGTCATCTTTCCATTTGCTGATAATACTAAAACCTTTTTTTATTATGAGATTAGGCAGATTTGACTTGGAAAATATAAATACACTCTGATACATATGACATTGTTGAAGGTGCTTTTTCCTCCTTAAGTCTGAAATGTGTTTTTCCCCCAGGAAATTCCCTATGGTATATACATTTTTGTTTTAAACACATAGGTGCTTTTCTTCTCAGAGCCAAAATTGCTAGGCTTTTTATTTTAATTTCCTTTTGGACAAAACTTTAATCTGCATCTCCTAGAGGCACACTTGGAAAATTCTTTTGGAATGACTTTGTTTTCCCGAATAAAATTAAAGTTTGATCATTTTATATAAGAAGCACCCTGCTGCAGCATATCTTCCTCTTGCTGTTTTATACAAGCATATCATATTCCTTTAACTTTGTTTTCTATGTATATAGACTTTCAAGACACACCAAAGGTCAACAACATTTTTAACTCGGTCTTTCAGTGATAACAAGTGCTGCATCATTCTTATTTTGACGTGTCTCATATCTAACGCTATTCGCCAGCAGATGAACCACAGACTTTTGTCAGTTAGAGAAAATATAAATAGCTCTGATCTTTCCTCTTTGAGCAGAAAGCACTGGGAAAGCCAGCTGTTCCCCTCAGCCCTTCACGAGGGAAGTCCAGAGAGGTTCAGTTCTCTTCCTTTCTCTAATTCACCTGTACGAAGCTACTGTTCGAAATGATGCTCCCTAAAGGGCGACAATGCAGGGGCAACAACAAAGCACAAGCAAAGAGTATCACCTTAAAATACCAGTGGCAGGCTGAAATTTATTAGAACCCCATTGAAGAATACGACTGAATTTAAAAAGAAGAATAGAGCTGATGGCAGACAATTAACAGGAACGCAGTTAAGTCACTATACCAGAGGCAGTGGCCTCTGTTCACATAAGACATGTGCTGTCTGGAGGCTTTTGCTGCACCTGAATACCCACAGCAGTGGCTGCAGAGCACCAGAAGATTGTCCTTTCTTGTCAGACTCTAATTTGGCAACAGCAACATACACACACAACTTCTAGGCTTGATTTTTGCAATCCATTACAGCCAGGAATGAAGCCATTTGCCTCGAGACAGCTCCAGTTATATCCACCCGCTCATTCAGCAGTCAGAGCTGCCACTTCCCTGCCACCAACTTCCCACCGTAGTCTGCCCTGGAACCCTGCAGCCTGCACAATCCAATTCCAGGGTCTGATCCTCCCAAAGGGCTGCCTAATCAGAAACAACCACTGAAGTTGGCATGGACCAGCACTTGTGTTGGCACCAGCTCCTGAGCGTTGGATGTGCCTCGAGAATGAGCTGACCACTCCCTCACAGATGGGCTTTCTCCACATGATTTCTAAGCCAGCTCCTGTTTTCTTTGCCCACTCAAACCGCCCACTGAAATGATGGTGATTTGCATGCACTCAAAATTAACAGATTCCCAATCTCTTTCTCTGGAGAACAATATTTAGTTAATTAAGATGCTAAAATAGGATCAGGGCCTTTAGCATTATTATCTAAATTATTTTTGTATGTCAATATTTTTATGTGAAAATAATATCTTACGGTATTTGGGGTTCATAAAAGACTCTGGAAGTGTAGCTTGCCGCTATGCTATTGTACAAACATAGATTCTGTGATCAGAGACTCATGAGACCGAACTTGTTCAGAGTGGACCAAAAGCCTCCAACAATAGCTAAAGGCAGAGGTCTCTGCAAGAGCACTGAAACCAGGTAAGAACACAGGGACAGTTTCCGTGATGTTCCTTCCCAATTTGCCACAGTCTTTTCCTTAGGAACTTCCTGAAGGGGTTGCCCCTGCTTTTGCATTTAGTAGGCCTTTCTTTAAAGTTTGTAGTAAATGGTTATGAACAAATAGACATTTTCCTCGCCAAACACATGACGAGAAGAGGTGTAAAAGTGAGACTACATTAGTATTGTCAACCCAAATTGGAGAGTCCCATGGTCTGAAGCAAGCCAAACCGAGCTCAGAACTGCAATTTGTTCTCTTCGTGCTGCAGGTCTTACATATGTTAGCTCTCTTAGGGAATGGCAGCTCTCTTACAATTTTCAAATACCTTCTTAGGGAGGAACGGCAGCAAGGATCTTGGTCCTGGTTACACACACAGGTCAGCCACACTGAGGCCAGAGCAGGAGCTAAGTAAGCATTGCTTGCAAACAAAGCAAACACCCATTTGTTAATAACTAAGGAAGAATTTCAGTCACGGTTCTATCACTCGTCTTTGTATTACCCATACGCAAATATCTTCTCTCTATATACTGCTTAAAACAGGAATGTAGGACATCTGTACTAGATCATAGCAGAGGTGATTTCTCTTCCATCTGTGATGCCAAGGGAAGAATGTAGGAATAGGCAGGGTTTAAGTATATGTGCAACTAGTATTTCCCAGCTTGCAGTCATTTGCAGTCCTGGGGCATTTTGAGATTAGTGTTGTTTTGGTAAATCTTTTCCACATCTAGAATTCTCTCTTTTGAGACACAGGCATTAGAAGAGTATTTCATTCACTTTGCCCTTCTGACTGTCACTAAGCACTAAGTTGTCTTTTCATACAACTCTCATAACTCCGAGATGTCTGAGTCATAATGTTCATCTTGGAACTCATCATTCCATGCATGATTGCTGTGCATAATTTATTTAATTAATTTCTATTCGATTTCACCTGTCATTCTATTTGCCCAGTCACTTAATCTTGCAAGGGTTTTTTGCAATTCTGGCTGGGGTTTTGCAAACTATGCATCTCAGGACAGATAGGAAATATTATACAGATACAGAATATGGGAAAAAAAGCCATAGCTGAAGTGCCATGTAATGAAAAAAAAAAGTCTATTTAATTTCGTGAAATAAATGGAGATCATGCAAGAGCACAAGAAAAAAATCAACAGATTTTGACTGATTTAATAATAAAGAGAGAAGACAGTTTATGCAGAAATATGCAGGAGTAGCTGTTAATCACTATGTTTGGTTCAACCTCTTTTTAAGCAGTAGAACAAATAGTTAAAAAAGAATTGGTAAGAAAGACTATATTCTGATCACGTTATTGGAAAAAGCAGTGGAAATCTTGTGAATGTCCTGTCCTATTTTACCCACTCTACAGCTGTTGAGCTTTACATGGTTTATATCCAAGCCTTTGGAGATTCTTCTATGACTAATTTTCATACTGGCTGTAGAGGAAATAAGCTCTAGTATTTTAAGTTCAACCTTTCAATATTGTAAACAGTTGTAGAAAACAAGCAAAGGACATACAATGGGATCTTTTTGCAAGATATTACTGAATTTTAACAGGTAGCACATTGCAAATAACTCCTTGGAATTTTGTCCATAAAATGCAGCTCCTTATCACAAACAGAGATCTAGGAATACGATTTGCTTTTCACTGTGTAATTGGCATTTGTTGGAGAAAAAAATTTTGAACCTGTGACCAAGAAGAAATGTTACTGTGATGTCGACCTCCCCAGTTACCTAAACATAAGTACAGATGCTCATGTGGAAGATGAGTTATCTTCCTCTTTTAATTGGACAGGTATTATAGCACATAATCAGGTTAAAAGTCTCTTTGCTGTCTGGCCCAATTTTAACCATTGCTGGGCCAGAACTAGTGCAGCCTCCTGGCAAAGTCTTGCTCAGGGTATTCCCAAACCACCCTCTATTGAGGCAAAAATGACACCAGGTTAGGCTTGAGCCTGAAGGATAAGAATGCAGCCATGGAAAAAGAGCTGCTTCATGGATGCCGTCCTCAGTGGCTGACATGGAAGAAGAAGAGTGCGGGACATGGACTGTACTAACAATATTCACCTGAAAGAAAAATTGAAAAATGTCAAAGGGGAGTCTAAAGCCACTATAGAAAATCAAAGTTTGTTTTAAAACATTAAAACATGCATGCTTACATGGTTAGCTGGATTCCCTGCTGGATGTTCTGGAGAGACACTTGACCACAAGATTTCCGGGTTCATCATAATGCCTGGAGTAATTTGTTAAGTTGCCACCTATTTCATTAGTGCTTGAAGCAGGATTGAATAGGGAAGAAGTGTTCTTTTAAATCCATAATAGAAATCAATATCCAGAAGGCTTTTCAAGGCTAGAATATGATGCGGTTGTAAAGCAAACAAAGGAGCAGCAGCATGAATGACAGCTTTACTAAAACATTAAGCTTCACCTGAGGCCAAAATCATGTGTAAGTAGAATAAAATTGCCACTAATGATCTTGGTCATTAATGTTTAATTATGCATTTCATTATGTAAAGTTCTTATTGTAAAGGACTTAATCAGTAACAATTATAGTACCTCTCTTCTAATTTATATGCACCTGTTCTTAATTACCATGGTATTGAAATCAATACTGAAAGATGCTTAGGTACTTTATATTCGACATAATGTGCTGCATACAACTAGGATTACAACACCTTCAATGAGCTCTCCTGACACTGGACGATCAAGTTAACTTAACATCTGCTAAAATATGTCCTCCTTTGCTCTAAAATGGGGTCAAATCATACTTTCTGTCAAATGCAAGCTCCTTAGTGGAGGCAGAAGCTATCTGAATGAGAATGAAATTGATCTTTGTAAGCCATTTTAAAATAACCTTTTCTGTTTGCTATCACATTTAACTTCTCCATCCCAGAGACTCTGTCACTATCATATACCACTGCTGTATATAATATGCATAATATAACTGCTAAGTCAACTTTCTTGGCATCCATTACCACATGATGTCCTGACAGAAAGTGTTGCTAGGGATCGTAACTATGTGCCAACAGCAAGATAGTCGGCCTCAGATGTTTCATGTGATGACACACCACAAGCCCATCATCAATTCACTGCTCACACATACGGGTTCAGCTCTAAAAATAGTTCTTATTCTTGTATTTTTTCATACACAGCCAGACATTCTGTGTGGAAAGTCCAGTTTCTAAAATATTTACTTTGAATGGGTAATGGTGTTTTCTCGTGCAATTAATGAAAATGTTTCTTGATATTTATCAGTGATTTTATTTACCAAGCAACCCTTCAACAAGTAGACGATCCTGCAGCAAGGCATCAGTGAGATTATAGAGCTGAGCCCTAAAATTGCTCAGACAGAGCAACAAACACAGGAGTAGAATGAGAACCCTCCCAAGTTCTCTCTTCCCTTTAGCATTTTGGTTTTGAAACCATACAGCCCACTGAGATTTCAAACACATTTTGGGGTAAATTGAACCTCAAACATACCGGACACCTGAAGGAAGCCTGGTGTGGCTCTCTAGACTGTATCTGGTTCCTCAACTGTCAGGCATGCTCCTTGCAAAATGTGGCTTAAGGTGTCATTTCAGGTACCAGACCTGCTCTGGTTTAGTCTTAGGTGTCATTGACTCAGATCAACCACACTGTCTTTCTCTCTTCCCTGGCCATTCTCCCACTCATTCAAGCTACAGCAGCACTAGAGCAAAGGCTCTAAGTGATGAATGGTCTTTAAACCACCTAAATCTCTGATCTGATCCATGTAGTCACCTGTGTTCTAAGCAAAAGCATTTTGACATATGCTCCTGTGCACCTGTCCCATAATTCACAGTATGCTCTTTCGCTCTAAAAGAAAACACCTAGAAAGTGAGGAAATACCATAGCACCAATGTGGTTGCAGGAAATATTCACAATAGTCTATGCAGCCTTTTTAGCACTTGGAAGAAAACTGCCCCGTGATACACTAATACACAGAAATAACAGAATCAACCTTTTTTTCATAGTTACACAAGTGAAAGTTCATTCCCAGATATGACTTGGAAGTAGGATATGTCTATAATAAACTATAGCATCTTTTTCACATGAGAATGGAGTTCTCAGGCACATTCTCTTGCATTAGGATTTTCTGAGCATCCTTCCATGCACTCAACATTTGCTGGTGTTTCAAGACGATGCCACAAATTTTGCCTGTGAGATTCCCAAGGTGATAGGGGGCAGAACTGTCTTCATAAGATGAGTCTAGAGGGAGGAAACTTCAAAGAAAAACTGACTGATGTGGCAAATACATGAAAAGCATAAGAACAAAGCAATACGCTCAGTTGTGGGGAAGTTAGGATTTGGATTTGAACACTTCAGACTTAAGGAAGCACTAACAAATCAAATTAGCACTGGCAAAAGACAGCTGGGGCTTGCTTCTAGTGCAAATTAAAGGCTATTCTTTGGGGTTTTTTTCGGAAACATGATTTATAGATGGTGCATTTACAAGCCATATCTTAATTGCATTGCTCTAACGTTCTCGCTTTAACATGTATTTTTAAACATTAAGCTGACAACCCAATGACATTCCTTTAAAATGTTTATTTAAATTATTGGTTTGCATCCATTTCTTTAATTATTTTTATTTTAATAGCCATTAAAATGAACAGTCCTGAAAGATCACTTTGTTCAGAATGGCAATATCAACATTGCGGAAATATCTGCAATATAATTACATTGTCAATGTCTTTTAAATTATGCAGATAATTACAGTTTATCTTCACAGAAATATACTCTAGATAAAAATAATTGTCAGATGTAATCACAGAATCTACTTAATTATCTTGCTCAAATGTGGTAAATGCTGGTCTAGGGCTTGGTTTAATGCTTGTGGAAGACTAAAGAAGGGAAGCAAGTAACATCCTTGCACTGGACAAGAATTTCTGCTTTTATCCTCCAATTCACCAGAGATTGATTTTTTCTATTTCTGGGACTTTCCTGTGTAAACTGTTACTTATATTGTACTCTGTAGCAATTCTGTGACATGGACAAATTATGTATCCTTCTCCCTTTCTCTTTGTATAGAGTCCCAGCTTTCTGATGCAGGACAAGGCTTTTGTCTGGTTTGGGATCAATCACTGAGACTCTTTTGCTATAAAGTGACTAGAATTGTTCATTCATCTTCCAGACCAGTAGTTTTGTCCTTCACGAAGTAAAATTGATTTCCTCATCTGAGCTTGTGAAGAACTGGAACATGCACCTTCCTTGATTCACAGCTCAGGATGGACAGTAACGGAGAAGCTATGAAAGCAGTAGCTTTTAGGACTTCAGAAATGGCAGATCCAGGTGCAACAGCCTGATATTTACTCATGGCTGGGCTGCATATTGCACTAGATAGTACTTCGAGATGGGATACTTATATTTTTGGAAATCAAATCCTTGAGGAGCATTAGCTTTTTTACAGATTTGTTTTATTCATTCTCTGCTGGAGAACTTCACAACAGTTTATGTAGCACAACAAAACTCTTTGGTTGCAAGAGGGGTAGATTTATTCCACTGTGTTTGAATCATCTGGGAAAATTAGAAGTAACTTTGAGTTGAACTACTGAGTAATTTACAGCTTCTTTTTCAAGGATCAGCAGATCCAGGAATAGACAGAAGCTTATCTATTTTCTGGCCAGATGGTAGCAAGAGGCATTGGAAATCTGATTAATATCCTGTGGTGTTTTTTACCAGGTCCCTGGTTACTGGCCTTTTCGGTACTTCTCCAGATCTTTTGAGATTCTTCTGTTCTTCATGCATTTGTACCACATACCCCTTTGGGCCACTAGAAAAAGGAGTCAAATCTTGGTTTTCATCTTGGATGTAACCAACGTTCTATGGCAGTTTCTTACCCAGAAACTAACATTTGAGGAGCTATACTGTTTCCCATTCCTTCCCAGTGTAGTCTGAGAGTGACTGTACAATCCTTGCACAGCCACCAGCATGAATTCTTGAATCAAAGCCTGAAAAAGAGGGTCTGCATTACTTTGAAGTTAGTCTAGACTTTAACCTTTTATTTACCATCTACCTCATCTATTCTGCAGTAAAAATTCAAATTATTTTTAAGCCTATAGTATAATTAGTATTCCAGACTTAGATTCCAGTTCTGCATGGCTGCTCCTTGACTGATTTCTCATTTTGTCCATTCTCTTTCCACTGAGAATATACTCAAAGTACTGCATTAATGTTCCATGGACATAAAAGAAACAGAGATAAATCAGCTAGGTATGCCACAGTTATTCCCTGGTCTGCAAAATAATTGCCCTGAGAACCATTTTTCTTACTGTTTGCTCCTACTTTCAGAACTGTCTGCATTAATAATGAGGCTATGCATCTAGGTATAACTATAGTAGGGCATAAGCTCTGCCAAAGTGAAATTTAACAGTCACTGTTTGTGCAAAGATCCTTTTTATGGGTTCTACCCACATGGTTAGTTAGAAGAAGCCAGAAGGAGTGTGCTTGCATCTACATTGCACCAACAAACAGAGCAGGGAACGTGTACCACTAATGGCAAATAACAAAGCCACAAAAGAACAAAAATGTAACACAGACCCTTGAGGGTTCTAGATTCTAATCCTCATTCAAATTACATAGTCCTTTATCCCTTATAAATACTTGTGATTACAGCAAGAAAAACATTTTACACAGGTGTTACCCAACAGGGGTGGTGTCACTGAGTATGATCATTTCCACCAGCTGGAATCAGTAACCAAAACATGTCAGACACTGGAACAGTAAAAGCTTTGAGAGTGAGTTCTATCAGAGCTTGGAATTGCAACGCTGGGATCTCTGACCCGTGCACACTTGCAATTTGGGAACTCTTGACGCAGTGGTTCTTCTCTAATTTCTCATAGTATCAGCAGCACTATCAGCTGTAAGCATGCAAGGAAGGAGTCTGAAATACTCTTCTAGTTCCATACAGCCAGAATATGAGGATCACCTTAGGAAGAAGGAAATCAATATATGCCAAGGACAAAGGACCAACACAAGATGTAACATACTATTATCCCAATGCACAGTGCTGTACATATCTTACTGCCAACAAATGCTCAGAAATAATAAGAGAGATGGACTGAAATCCCTCTTATCATAGTCGTTTCAAAAAAAAAGCAATTGGAAACAAATACATTCAACCAGGAGGAAATCTTGATCTCCTCCTGTGAAGTGGCTGACAACTGAGCTGTCTTACACCAGGGCATAGAAAAAGGACCATAAATAGATTAAACTGGGTTTATTTACCTATTTATTTGATAAGTGTTAATTATCTCAATCTTCTTATTAGCATGAAATCTACTAAATGTAGTCTTTTTATCTTGTAAGCAAGTGTTGTGCTAGACGTAGTTTGAAGGATCTGTTAAAATACCACTACACAAAGACTGTAACAACAAGTAGTGTAACAATCAGTAGTGCCTTTTTATGGATTACATTTCATCTTTATTTACCACACTCTTAACTGACTTTTAAATCATGGTAGAACTGACTGCAGACTTGGGTCCCTGAACAACATACAGGGTACACGGTGCATGAGACATGAACTCATTCAACTCTGCAGATACAGATGGGCTTAAGCAACTGTGCCATTCAAAAGGCATCACCCAAATTCCTCTCAGAGGAGAACTGCAAGCCTGGTGAACCCCCCAAAATGTAGATGAGATTTCTGAGGGCTGACTGCTTAATCTCAAAAAATCATGATTTGGACATCACTTCTGCAGGGATGAGTGAGAAGGGTGTTTTTTGGAAGTACCTTTGAACTAAAGAACAGATCAGTTGAGAAAATACAGCTTTGGTACTTCCCATTTGCTTTGTCAGCTGAATGGAATCAAAATAAAACGAGGTATTGAGCATCATTACTTTGGGGCTAAAGTGAAAGGCCTTTACTATACAAATGCCAGCACTAAAAGTGAGGGGAAATCCAACAGTGCGAGGTAAATTCCTGCATCGGAAAAGAAAATCAATGAGCTATGCCAGTTGTCTGAAAACTTTATTAGTTCCATGAATCACATTTATATAGACACTAATAATTATAATATAAATAAGGCAGTCAGAGTAATATAAAGTAGCCCATCATAAAATACTCAGTATGTCAATGTTATACCATAGTGCTACAATTACTGAAGTTTAATAGAGAAATATAAGACACACACAGAAAGTAATTGAGATAAAAGAGCAGAGTAAATTGGTATAGTATTGCAGAGAGTGATGAACCACAGTTATTAATTTCAACAATTACAAACTTACAGTGCAAGTTCTGTTTCTCTTATCCCAATGAATGATTGTTTTGAAGCAAAGAGTCCACACTCCTAATGGAACTCCCCTACTTCATAAAACTGGAAGGTTTATTAAACATCCCACCTGGATTTTCTGCAATGCTGTGCTGCTTGTATTTGACTGTTTCTTCTACAGCATTAATTGCAGATGGGGAAATTCCTTGAAGTGCTGTAGATTGTCTCTGCACTTTGAAGTGTCTGCCATGAATGTAGCAGATGTGCCATCAGCCTGCCTCAAAGATAAGGACCTTCATGATTTTCCACATTAAATAAACTAGTTCTTTTTTGTGTTTCCCTCACTCTAAAAATACCTCTCCTTTACTATCCCCGAAGTCATCTCATGTGCTCCTCCCCTTTTGAGTGACTTCTTCAGAGGGAGGTGAAGAAAACTGACTGGCTGTCAAAACAGCATTAAGAAAGAAGAAAACTAAAAAAAAAGGAGAAAATAACCCAGTGAGATAAAGTAGTGGTCAAGTTTCTACCTGGCAAGGAGAGAAGGCAGGACGGAGTTTTTGTATAAGCAAAATAATTGCCATTATAAGGCACAAGCCAAATCCAGAGAAATACTAAACATCTAGAAAGAAATTGAACCTGGTGGCACCTTGGTATGATTTACATCAGACATTTCCTAGAGAATTTCCGCTGGAGAGAGACAGAGATAAGATCTGCTTGGGACTTAAGCAGCACTGGATACCACCTGATCCAGTTGGCTTTGGAAGTCAAATGAATGACATTTTATGATTAGTCAGAAAATGCACAAAATGAAATACTTATATGGTAGGATATCCAGCAAACACCTTGTTAAGCTGCTCCTTGTTGAGCTCACACATCCTGTGAGCTCTCTCACTTGTCCAGATGTCTACGACTTGTCTAAGACTTGTCTAAGGCATGTCTAAGACTTGTCTGAGAGCCCCATCAAAACTCTTTGGCCTTATTACACTACTGGTTTCTGGGTGGTTATCTGGTCTTAAAATAGACTAAAAAATTAGGGTGACCTAATTTTACACACAACCACAACATTCAGCAATTCTTCTGTTCCCAAAACAATATTTCCTCCTGCTAGTTGCACGTGTGTTCCTTCTTCAGCTTGTTCATCACACAATCCCAGAGGGCTGCAGAGGATTCTCAGCCTGACTGCTCCACAGAGCAGCAAAAGGTGCAGCAAGAAAGCATAAGATTCAGTGTCTCAGCTGGCGGCTGAGGGGAAAAAATAAATATGCAGGTATCCTGAGATGCTTCAATGCTTTTGATGAATGAAATTGTACTGTGAATGAAATGCTTTCAAAGAGAGACGGAAACCATTTTTTAAGTGTTTGCAAATTCAATTTAGTAATTAATACTTTGCATAGATATTACTAGGGGAACAACCAAAACTGGGTAAGACTGAAAATACCCGTTCTGAATTTGAATTTTCACAGGCAATCAGAAGGACAATTAAAAAGGATAATGTGCAAGTGATAACAGCTTGAAAATTCGTTAGAGCTCAAAAATCTTTTCATTTGCAGAACCCCTTCAGTACAGTATTTAATAACTTTTTGCAGTATTCTTAGGATTTAGAGTGGAAATCTTTAAACTCTGGGAAAGATCAGAGGTTTCTGCCTGTTTAACAGTATCACCTCTGAGTCTGAATAGAAGGAAAAAATATGTAAAGCTGGGAGCGGGAATCACTGCTGGGACATATGCATGCATTTTCCTGCCACTGTAGGAATGTGTGGAATATCAGTCTGGGTCACTTTGTCTCTGGAAGAAATGCAAGAATTCATCTATAGGCCTTGTTTTTCCAGCTGCTTTTTTTCAAAGGTATCCAAGTGAGATCTGTCAGCATAAATCTTTCCATGAAAGAGCAGCATCTGCATCCTGCCCCGTAATACTCACACACTTTTTCAGGCTGCTTCATGGGAGATTGAATGTCCTGTCAGATGAGGTGGAGGGGCAGTAACAATTGCCTATTGTATGGTTCCTCTAAAAAACTGTATCCAGGATGAGACATTTCAGAGACACCAGAATAACTCCTTGCTCTTATAAGGAGTGCCTTTATGTTTCTCTGTCTTAGCTTAACTAGAATGTGGTAACACTGGTTGCTACTGATAAAGCCACATCTGTTATGTGAAAAACTATAAAGTGCCATTTCAAGTGTAAACTTGCCTCTCTTTTTATACAGACCAATCCCTAGGATTTAATATGGTAAAATATAAAGTTGAAATATACTTTATATTAGAACAGAGTCAAAGTAAAAAAGGCATTACAGTTTCTTAAATGAGCTATTTCAAGCTTGAGAGCATTTTCAGAATTGCATTTCAGATACAGAAAACCCAAATCTTCCCACAATGGTTCTTATCCAAAAGAGATGTAGAAACCTTGAAATGTTTCATGTGATAGAAATAATTTTCCCCTACTAATTATACTTTTATCTTTTATTCCTCCCCCACGCCCCACCCCCCAAAAACAAGCAAACAAACAAACCAAAAACACAGTAAAAGGAATCCATGATGTTGGTCATTGCGGTATTCATACAAAAATTAAAAAGGAATCTTGGGGTTTCAAAACCTAACTATGTATGCATTCCCTTTAAAGTCTGATCCAGTATCCACTGACATCAAAGAAGGGACCTTTTTTTGGATGAGACTAGTCACTGATGTTTGGATGATATTAGTCACTGAAATGAAGATGCTGTGTTCCCAGACTCTCTGCCCATACTATGAATCTTAGTTGAGGACCCCATTATTAGTTTCTGCCCACAACATGCTTTACAAATCACCTCAGTATTATTAAGTTACAGTGGTACATTATAATGTTCAAATCTCTGCAAAATTCTCTCCCTGTTATTAAGAATTATATGTAAACATACTGTTAGCTCATAATCAGGCTGCAAAATTTATACATAAAAAAGTATTTCTCTTATGAGGAAGCTTACACTAAGCTGCGGGGGGAAAAAACCATCAAAAATCTCTCTACTGACAAACTAACACATCAGACTTCCAGACTTGAAAGAAAATTTTATAAATGTAGAAACTTAAGAAATTTCCATAGCTCAGTCAAGAAATTTCATGTAACTTACTGGCAGTTTTATTGGTGGTACATTAAATGATCCTTTCCTGCGTTTGCTTCATTGAGCCCTAATAACGTTTGTCTTCCTTACTGGATTGAAATTACGTCAGCATGCCAAACATCTGAAGAGAAATCTTCTGGGAATTATTTATGAGGAACTTGGTAGAGCAGCTCTTAACAATACCTAATCCTGGAACATTAGCCATGACATTTGTTAACCGGAGAAACACTGCCAATTACTAAAAGAGATGAACTTCAAGCACCAAATTTTACTTAAAAGCAAGAAAAAACAACCCCACTAAAACCAAAACCTTCCCCACGGAGTGCCAAAATCAGGAGGTATCAAGTGGAGCAGAAGGATTCTGTCCTGAGGGGTGGCTCCAACGCCCTGCAGAGCACAGACTCAGACCTCACAGATAATTTGTCCTATTCTTTTATACCAGGGCTGAAGAAGGGGGGTTGAGGTAGCATCCATCCAGGAATCTTTTTGAGAATCATGTCAATAAACTGGAGAATCTATGGGCAGCTAGAGCTCTTCTTTTCTATGGTGGACAGGTATATTGATATAATACAATGTTAAGCCCACGTAAGGTCCACAAAGTCTTTGCAGTAAACAAGGACATTTTTCCTCCTGGAGAAAGGCGTTACTTGGATAGTAAGTGTGGGAAAACACTCCTTATCATGCTCTCTGCTGACAGCCTGTGCTTCCTTGGGGGTGTTGAACAGCACGTACATGGCTGCAAATCCCAAGCAGGCCCTCCCCCGCTCCATTTGGAGGAGGCACAGAACAGATGAGACCGAGGCTGTGTTTTCCTTGGCTGTGACAGATTTGCACACTATCCTAAACTTGCTGTGTTTGGTTGTTTTCCTTCTATCGAAAGAAAGATGTCACAAAACAGTTTAGAGTACAAATGAACCCATACTCCATATGTTGCTATTTGTATTTGTATAGACTTAGGACACCCAGCAGACCTGGTTATGGAGCAGGTCCTTGTTGTTTTCAGTTACTATCCTGCTCATAAACATTTAAGTGTGAACAACTAGATATTGCCACGTCTGCAGTTAAATTGCTCATTGTAATTTCACATCACATTCTATTCCATACCAATTTTCTATGCAACATGTTATAGTACCTGCTCATGTATTTTGTGCAGACTGTGTAGGAAGAAGCTTAATCTAAAACATCTGTGGCAAGTCGAGATGATCACATAAACATTATTTCTTTCAGAGGTTCTGTCTATAAACTACACTGCAGTATGTTTCCACTGCATCAGCACTATCCTATCTTTGTATTTACCTTTTATCATCAAAATGAAGAACAAAGGAAAATAAAACACAAGAGGAAAAGTCAAACTCCCAGGCACACAAACAGCATGTTCAGACAGAAACTGATAAAGCTCTGAAAATTATGTCCCTAATCTGAAACCTGTTCAGTAAACTGCATTAAATATCACTGCTGAGTATCTGTTTATGTGCCTAAATTCCCAGTAAGCCATATGGAAAATCACTTTCTAATGTGGAATCACCAGAGCTTTTTTGATAGGAAAAACTCCACACACATGCTAAACTGTTCCAGAGTAAGTCAATAGTCAACGATTCGCAATTTTTAGAGCCCAATGGATACAACAGACACCTAAGGGATACCTCAGCTTCGGCAGGAGCACTGTGCTCCATCACATTACCCTGCAATAGAAACAATGGCACTCAACACAGTCTCATAAAAGAGAGTATAAATTATCCTTGTAGTTGAGACTTAACCTTGGAGGTTGGTATCCATACCCAAGCAATTTCTCTTCAATCATGCCCTTCGGGCATTTTACAAAAAGATAGCGAAGTTGCTTGTTATCAGACATGTTTCAGCTCTAAAGGTACTTAAATGCAGTCTCATCTGCATATAAAATATAATACGGAAGCAGCTTGCCATCAACACACAAATAGCTTTTGTCAGCAAACATGCTAATTAGCAAAATTTGTGTTCCAAGTCTTTCCGTTTTAGTTCCTTAACAAACTAAGCACATTAGCTGTTTTCTCATTACATCATTTTGAATATGAGAATGAATGCAAGTCCCAACACAGGTTTCAGGCACTAGAGAGGGTAGATTATAAAGCTTCACCTAATAGTCGAAGAATTTCACAAACAAAAGAAACATTTTTACACAAGAAAATGCTCTGAACAGAATATCTGTTAAACACTCAATGCATGCCCCTTGGAAGTCAGTGGACCATTTGGATGCCCTCTTACCTTGTAAGATCTTATCAGTAAAAATCTAGTAAGTTTTCAGGATTTGTAGCCTCCTATTTGATCTTTTTAATTCAAAGTGTTCTTCAGCATCCTCAGTGGAACACAAGAAGAATAGTTATATATCTGTACTGCTAAATGCACATGAGGATTTTTCTCTTTATTATGATCCACCAAACTGGAATGGGATTGAAATAATAAAGCATACTGCAACTGAACTATAGTATTGTAAAGCAGAATATCAGAGACACTGGTGTGAAGGCAAACAATATCCGGTGACAAGCCATTCAGGTTTCTATAATTTTAACCAAAATAAATTAGTTTTGTGAGGACAATTTCAGAAGTCCGAGCAGACTGTGGGAAGAAAACTACTCTGGTTTCTGCAGCTGAAGTAGCAAATGGAGTAAGAGCAAAATTTACCAAACAGGAAGTAAACTTGAAGGAAAAAGGCGCATTTTCAAATCTCAAAACTTGGTTCTACGTCCCAAAGTAAACTGAGGACACAGTACTGTTACCCCTCTCCTTTCAACGTTAAGAAGCCTGGGGGTCGAATAACGATAAAATCCATGGGTGATGGGAACGCCTTTTTTTTTTCAGGTGGTTATGCAGGAATAAAAACACAGCCCTGTGGTGCTGAGTTCAATCTCAGCTCACGGTGTAGTCAACACTCCTGTGCTCAGTGCCCAGGCAGAGCCTCGCTGACGAGGAGAGGTTCCTACACACACAGGCATCGACACGCCAGGAGACTGCGGGTATAATCACTGCGCCTTCGGTGGAGGGAGGAAAGAACTGTGAGAAAAAAAAAAAATTGAGGCCAAAAACTGCCTAGAGCCTAAACACTGGCAAGGACTTCGTTTTTCTATTTAGGACAGAAAGCAAGGTAGGAAGTCCTATTATGAGGAGGGAAGAAACAAAGTCATTGGCTCATTGGTGAAGTCAATGAATTGAAAAGCACTAATTTAATACACGGATAGTAGGTGGAATGATGGCATCTCTTCAAATGAATTCATAAATTAAAAGGTATTCTACTTTTTTAAGGGAACATTTCTGTTGGTTATGAAGAAATTAAGAAAACTGAAAACCTCTGAGTAAGACATTATAATTGTATTCACAGGTTATCGCTGAATGCTTGTGTTAAATGAGGAAAATAACATCTACAGAGGTTTTGAGCTTAAAATGAAAACTGTAGTCTCAAAGTCAGTTTAGTTCTTGGCAATTCTTCTAAGAACACATTGACTGATCTCTGCCCACATAAAAGAGGAGCCTATACTTAGTGCCTTCAATAAATTGAAGCTTTGGATATTCCAAGAAGGTGAAGAGAATATGGGAGAAATGTAGATTTTTAAAAAATGCCAGGTATTTCCTTCTGTACAGTTACTGTGCTCAGCACAGTGAAAGCTGGATGAAATGCACTGTATATGGACTAGAAGTCAGACTAGATGAGCTCTCCTCACCTTAAAATGGAGATATAACTCAACTGCATTTTTGGGGACTCAGTAATACAGTCATCTGTACAAAACATGTTCTGTGAGAGTATTCCTTTGCATTATAGTTGTGTATTTAATAACACTTCCTACTTTTACTGTAAAATAGTGTCTGCATCAAAGTACCAGGTTGTTTCCCATCTGCTTCTTGGGTTTTTGCTTCATATTTCTCCTCCTTCATATTCTTGTCTCCAATTGCTTGTCCTTTTCCATTTTTGTGTCTCCAGCTACTTACTTTCTTTCAGTTTTTACTTGCATATGGCAATTCTTTTTGCTTCCTGTTCCACTTCACCATCTTCATCATGAAATAGATACTGATAATGTGACATTTTGCTGCTCTGCCTGTATTACTAAACATATTTTACAGCTGGGAGAGTGGCACAGGTAATAAATAATTTGCTGGTTTACTACTGCACCTTTAATATTTGTGTCATTGCTAGAAACAGAAAAGAGATCTTCTGCCTTGCTGGACAAAGCTCTCACTTAAATAATGTTTTTCTTCTCTTCAACAAAAGGAAAGAACGCTTATTACAATTTTAAATATGACACACACTGTCAGAGATAAACATACCGTTTCATCAGTGAGAAATCTTGAAGAACAGTTTTGGAAGGCCTTTCTTTCCTTCCCCATCTCTGCTTTCGACAGGCAGCCACGTCAGATTCTCTGCCAGTGTTCAAGTTAGGGAACACATTGGCACCACTGCCATTAAATGGAAGTTCTTTTACAAAAACTACACCAGTTCTAAATCTACTCCCACCTTTTTCATACAGCTGCTAAATTTCATTTCTGCGGTTTTGTCATCTGCACTAAATACTCACGCCATGCCCCAAATTAGATGTTGACCTGGCTTCCCATGCACTCTCTACAGAGGATGCAGAAGACAGAGAAGTGTCTCACAGAACTCACTGATCATGCTGTGATTTATTAAGAAACAATGAAAAAACTGATTGGCATTAGTTACAAAGCTTTGGCTCAAGCCCTTTGAGAATGGATGTAACTGGATTGTGTGATATTATAGCAGATTTAAAGAATTCTTTAACTTTGGGTTGTATTACAAAGTATGCTGAAGGTATTTATTAAAAACAAAAAAAAAAGTCAAAGACCCATTTCCCTATTTGTGAAGGCAAGAAGAGCAAATCAACCACTTTACAAAGCTGAACTATGATTCCCCTCGCCAAATTCATCATCTGCTTTGTAGTGAATTAAACAATTGTTTATACATATTGACATTCTCACTACAGGATTAAATTCATATTTATTCATTCTGCAGTAATTCAAATAGAAACAGTGACTGAAAATACGAAGGCACTAATCAAAACTATTTTTAAACAATTGGTACTAAGGTAATTTTTCTCTATCAGGAATTTACCAGTGGGAAAAAGGAAACACTCTGAATTATTTATAACAACACAATTAACTAGTTAATCAACTAATAATTAATTTGGTTCTTCTTCAACTGTTATTGCTGAGAATTGAAGTGCATGGGTGTTAAGCAGGGTCTTGTTTCATGGCAGTCATAGATTTTATAGTGCAGGAGAAACTGCCGTGACTATAATTCAAACTTCCGTAGATCAAAATTTTCACCGCGCAGGGTCAGGATTTTTTTTATGCCTCTATGAAATGAAAAAGAAAAAGACATTTTGTTTGTTTGTAAATGAACATTTATTCATCTTTGAGCAAAGGGGTGAGGCTACAACTTGTTCATTACCACAATTACTGACCTAGCTAGAATTAAATGAACTCTGTATTTAAACTAATATTCAATTAGCAATGAATAAGGGTACCTAAACAGCAATTTAAATGCATCCATTTTGGTGGAATGAGTATTATAAAAGAGAGACTTACTTCATACAAGAAATAATTTCCTGCCTAACTCAGCATCTTTATATTATCTCCTGTGCTTATTTACTCTTCATATCATTACCACTGTGGCTTTGCCAGATCTTTTTTTTTAATGATAACATCAGTACCCCTCAGCCAAGACTCTTATTTGCCATAGTTGCTTTTCATATTTGAACTTTTCAGGAAGTAATGTCAACTTGCCACTTATATCTGAGGTGATGCTGAGGACTTTCTAGACATCCAGAAGAGACAGTGGTAAGCACTTCCACTACTAAACACAGGTTCCTAATTCAGCTGGTGATGCTGACCAACACTAAGCCATCAAAAATATTTAGGGTACCTCTGAATTCAGAGGAGATGGCAAGGTTCTGTTCACTATTGTCCTTGGTGTGTAATTTAGGCGTTCTTTCTCTCTGGTGAGACATTTTTTTGCTGCTCATTAGGGTTGATTCTCAATTTTATTTTTTTTTATGTCCATATATTCTTCAGCCATTGGAATGGGCTGCCCAGGGAAGTGGTGGATTCTCCATCCCTGGAGGTTTTCAAGATGAGGCTGGACGTGGCACTTAGTTCCATAGTCCAGTAACCGCGGTGGTGTTGGATCAAGGGTTGGACTTGATGATCTCAGAGGTCCTTTCCAACCCGTCTGATTCTATGATTCTATGATTCTATGATGATTCTTTTAAAAAACTAAATTTCTTGTACCAGGGCAAAGGACAGTGCTGTTAGAATTGGGCAGTGCAGAGAGAAAATCAGGATTTTTCCGAATGGCATTCATGACATTTTTACACTAAGAACTGACTTTTCAGAAGAGAGATCAGGTTAAGACCAAATAAGGTAAGAGAGAGTGACTTTATATTTTTATAATTGTTGCACTTAATAGGGTCTTTTTTCATATTCTGAAGAGTCAGAATTCGGTGATGAATCCAACTACTTTTTTTAGCAGTTTAACTTAACCTATCATTTTCATTTGTGTAAGGTGGAAAAATGATCTCTCTATAGTTGAGATGGGACAGATGAGAGTTATGCAACTGCTATGAGAGCAGCTGCAGATTCAGAAAGCTGCTGATGAAAAGACATTGTAGTAAGGAAAGTAATCCCACCACCTTGTCAGAGCCATGCCAGGCTCCAAGTAGTCCTAAAGGTAAACTGGAGCACTGTATTCATTGTCCTTATTTAGCCATCTCCTCTCCTGTCCCTTCCCAGTTCTCCTCCACCTAGAAATATCCATGAACACTACAGTAAGTATCTGCTGCTTTGGGCTGGGATAGAGTTAACTTTCTTCACAGTAGCCAGTATGGGGCTGTGGTTTGGACTTGTGCTGCAAACAGTGCTGATAACACAGGATGTTTAATCACTGCTGAGCAGGGCTTACACTGAGTCAAGGCCTTTTCTTTCCCCCCACCAGTGAGGGGGCTGAGGGGTACAAGAAGCTGGGAGGGGACACAGCCAGGACAGCTGACCCCAACTGACCACGGGGATATTCCACACCCTGTGGCACCATGCTCAGCATGTAAACCAGGGGAGAAGAAGGAGGAAGTGGGGAATGTTTGGAATGATGGTGTTTGTGTTCCCAAGTAACCACCACCCATGTTAGAGCCCTGCTTTCCGGGGGATGGCTGGACACCTGCCTGCCCGTGGGAATTAGCACATGAATTCCTTGTTTTGCTTTGCTTGTGCATGCAGCTCTCCCTTTTAAACTGTCATTATCTCAACTCACAACTTTTCTGACTTTTACCATTCTGATCCCCTCCTTCATCCTGCTGGGGGAGGAAGGGGGTGGGAGAGGGCACATGGAGTTCAGTGAGCAGCTCTGTGGTGTTTGGATGCTGGCTGGCATTAGAGCATGACAGTACATTATCTGTTCTCCCCTGAATGAGGTGCCAGAGGGCAAGTTAAGCAACTGAACTAATATGAGCAAATATTTAATTTTCCACGGCAATGCCTTGAATTCAATAAAGAGTCAGAAAAATTCCATTTGTAACAGTATGACTGAATAAAGAATTTGATTTTTTTTTTTTATATCAAGCTGGGGGCAAATAGCACAAATGTGAAATTCAAAATCAGTGTCTCCCAACAGCCTTTTCCCCACACTGTTTCTTTACAAAGTTACAAAAGCAATATTTGCACTCTGTTGGGTATAAACTGGAGGCTGGGAACACTGAAGGCTTACAATAAAAGGTGGGGAAGAAGGTTCTGCGAGTGTTTAGAAGCCCTCAGAAACAACACCTACTGAATCGAAATATTGTTATGTTACAGTACTGATATTATGAGACAGCAGCAGGGATATGCACTGATCCATTCTCAGGCCCAGGCCTCCCCTCGACACACATTGTGGCTGCGTACTCATGGACAAATGCATCCCGTAGGCAAGTTTGAGTACCTGCTGCTAAAAATCCACCTATGGCAGCACAGTTTGATGGGCGTGCTGCTCATGATATATTTCATATATTCTGTCTTACAACACCCACTGGCCAGAACCAGGGAAAGAAAACATCCCTCGCTGCATGTGCTGCAGGTCGTCAGTAGTTCAGGCTGCTGCTGGAGCAATGTGTAGTTAAGGACCTGGAAAACATCTGCCCTGTATCTGGTATGAAGGACATGCAGTCTCCTGTTTGGACTCCGCAATCAACAAAAATGTGTTCTGGGTAGTTCTATAAATAGCCATGTATGTGTGGGAATACTGAGGCATTAAAACCACCGTTCTTAAAATGACCTGAAAATTAACCAAGACCAATTCAATCAAAATCTAACGCAGAGATTCTCTCTGGAAAGGCTTTTCCTATGACTGCGGATCATGTTTGGGTCTGCTGAGTATGCTACAGAAATTTTATAACTGTATTTTGGGACTTTATCAGGTGGCCCAGATTTTCTCACAGCTCAGTTGTTGATTCTATAAAATTATTCACATACTTTAAACATCTTGATTAGAAGTCCAAATATTCTCAGGCTAATGTTTTTAGGCTTTCTATAAACACTGGTGGAGGGTAGGGGCTATTACAGGACATGGTTCAGAGTAACAGCTAAATTAGGTTCAAAAGGAGCAGCATGAATATTCCCTCTTCCTCCATGACTCCCAAAATCGTAATTTAAATGGCACACTCCAATACTTAGGAAGCACAGAGGCAGTCTTACATTATCCCCAAACTGTCAGAGATGCCCCAAGTACGAAAATGTCACCCAAAATACAGTAGCATAGGCCCAGAGCCATTTATATGAGGCTTATTTTGCTTCTGCACAGGGGGAATCCTGACCAGACCCCTCCAATCCTGAAATCTTTCTGAATTTTATGTTCTGGGGTTAGTGATCTGAAGAATCCTGGATGTCTTCAGCGTGGTTCATGGCAGGAAGCCCTGGAAGCACAGTCTCACTGCAGAGAACGTGGTAGGGAATTTCCACAGGCTATAAATGATCCTCGCTCCTTTGACAAACAAAAGTTAAGGTTCCTCCACAGAACAGTTCTGCTGCTCACAATTCTGGGAACAGGAAAATGCTCCACTGGCAACACTTTATAACCTTTGACAAGACAAATCTCTGTGGTAGCAGTCCTGCCAGTTGCTTCATGTAATAGACTCCTTGCTAGACTGCAGCAGAAATTTGGTGCTTGGAAAGGCAGGGCTCTCGAGAACCCTTTGGGGTATGACAGTGACAACATAAGCTTTTGTAAGCTTGTCTCATTTTATCCAGCATTAAGAAAGGTCTAAAATATTTCATGGCATGTGTCTTTTTTTCCTTTGACTCTTCCAAAGTGAAGAATGTTATTTCCATACATCCTCACAGGCTATGCCTCATTAATGGTCATCCAGGCCACAGCTGTATATTTATTTCCATGCATGATTTCACAGTGTCTCTTTGAAGTCTTTACTTTGAAAGTCATTCAGTCTTCTCATGAAAATGTGAATAAGAGGCCAGCTGATTTGTCCCCAAACATAATCAAATTCTGCAAGTCTCTGTGCTGTTTTTTATACACTGCTCTTACCTCTAAGGACAGAAGTACTTTTTAAATCGAAGTGTTAAAGCAAGTCAAAGGCAGGAAGGTGAATCAACCATGCACTCAGATGAAGATGAGATAACTCAAATGCTTTCATACTGCAGGATAGCTATTTCATTATCTTTTGCTTGCACAGGGAAGCAGCAGTTCTGATTAAACACTATTTTATCTGTGCTCTTTGTAAGCATAACTCAGTGAAGATGACTGTATGATATGGCTGAGTTTTGAAGGCTTGTGCTTAAAAGACATATATCTTTAAGGCTGGTACCTTACGTGGATTCTCTCCTAATTAAGAACACCTGTAGAGGCCTGACCAGACCCTGTGGTTTGCAGCAAAACTGCCGAAGGGCTCCGAAAAGGCAGAAACTTTGTGTTGTCTTTTAACCTAAATTATAACAGGGTTCAAACCTGTGCCAAGCAGAGTAAAACTATATAATTTACGAGCTATGAGGGCAGCTCTGGGCCCCTCTGAGGTGATTTTTATCAGTGCAGTAGCATAAACAGCTCTCCTTTACTTGAACATTGGGAACAGGGAGCAGTGGAAGGCCTGCTGTATAAAGGGGATCCAACCTGTGCTAGTACCTATGTAGCCCACGGATACTCAGGTAAGTGTGTTTGCACTCCTCTGCTGTTTTGAGCAATGTCTGAGGAAGAGATCACGCTGAGCTCTTCTGCAGTGTGCCAGAGACTGAGCATGGGCTGTGTGCTGCGGGACTGCAGGAGCTGCACTTTGAAGCCAAAGGTTTGCTTTTCGCTGTTAAAAGTTTTAAGGTTGTTACAGAGGATCTACTTTGTTTGATTCATTGTCTGCCTTTGTTTTCGAAGGCTCGGTTGTGCCAAACCTCATCAGTGGTATAATAGAACTTCCCACAGTATTGCAAACTCTACTTGGCTCTAATGAAGGGTTTGGGCCCTTGCATTCTCTGTGTTTTAAAGAATCATATTCCTATGCACAAGCAGGTGCTATTTAATAACTGGTCCTTGAGTCAAGTGAAAAACTATTAGATGTAAGCAGAACATATAAAGAATTCTTCTAATTTTTTTTTGCTATGTACTAATAATATAGTTATATATAAACCATAAAGTATAGTTTGTAACAAACTCAAAATGTTCTGTATAGAGCAGAACTCGACCTATTTATTTTTCCTGTCAGGGTTAGAGGGGCTTTGGGAGGCTTAAATAATAAGCTATTTCTGCAGCTACATGTTCTTTTCGGTAAATAGTAGGCAAGAAGTGAGAACAACCTAAAAATATCAGTTATCTGGAAACAGAACTAAGGCAAAGTCCAGCTGACCCAGTTCCAGGGACATCTGGTTTTTGTTTCTGTCTCAGGTGGTTAGGTTTTCGTGGTGTAGAGGTTGGGAGGCGGGCAGGGGGAGGCAGTGCTTTAGTTTGTTTGTTTGTTTGTTTGAAACCGTCATTTTGACTCTTATCTTTATAAGAAAAGGGTCGCCTTTCAAGTGCTAGTGCTGTGCTTCCTTATTGCATCTCTCCAGCAAGAATAAAATGTAAAATGACCTTAAAAGCCTTTGTTGGTATTGGTTCCTGATGATTACTATTAAAACAGCTACAATAGTTTGTGTCTCAATTTGAAAAAGAAAAAAAAAAAACCTCTTTGAAGTTGTGCTATTTTTTAATTTCTCTGTAACGTTAATTGCAGACTGCTGCAGAGAGGTGGGGAGATAAGTTTCAGGCTCAGCTTGCCAATTGCAGCAGAAGGGGACTTGTTATTTAAAAGCTTTTCCTTGATGAGAAGCTGGAGCCCTGCCCTCATTAAGCACTGTCAGTTGGCATAGCTCTCTTGTGCTGCCCAGTTATGCCCCATAAGTCTGGGATAAGAAGCACTTCTTGCTAAATGATCAAGAGGGAGACTCTTAGAAATGCTTTACAACATTATGTAAGAAGTGAGTCAGGCTGTAGGTTGTCCTTGGACTTGAAACAAGCAGGGTCACAGTTCCAGCCTGAACATGAGCTTGGTGCTCTCATCTTTAAGTTCTTCTAAATTTTAAGCCATTATGGTCTATGACTAACTGCAGTATAGATTGGCACAGTCTCAAAGGAAGGTATTTCCCTGCATCTGGGAAAAAAGTGGACATGGCCAATGGCCTTTTAAAACATACTTCAAGAAAACAATACAACAGCTAGAGGCATCATGTGTAGGTCGTTTAATTTCTTCACCGTAATTATTCTTTTAATAGGTGTGTGCAAGTACCATAATTCTCCCCTTAGAATTCCAGTAGACTAAATTCTTGGCTAACTCAGGCCTATGACTTCCATGGGATCTGTACTGTTCTTTTTGCACATTTAATGTAATCGTTTTGTTCTATAAACAAAAGATCAAAGTCAGATTTCTCCTGTAGGATCAGAGCATCAAGAAAAGTTAGAGTCACTTTTGATTCAAAACTTGCAATATATGAAGTATCGTATGTAGTGCTGATAGGATTGTTCATAGTGTGATTGAATAATAGCATAACTTTAGACAAACATCCTCAAAACATACCTTATATGAGTGTATAAAAAACATATGGGGCTGGGTGATTATTGCAGGTTGTACCACGCGGCTCATTTTTGTTGTACATCTTTGATTCAGAAAGCAAAATAAGCATTTGAAATGACAAACAGAGGATAAAAAAATATTATCAATGGCAGTTTGAAAGCTTCCCTCTCCTCTGGTCCCCAAGAGTAGCTCTGAGATGGATATTCTCCTGTATCTGAATGGAGGAAAAGAAAGTTGTGCCTTAGAGCAGTAAAAAGCTATATTAATAATAGAGCAGTATAATGCTATATTAGGGACATCCTTTGTCCCTAAAATAACGTGTTTAAGTTATAATAGCTGAGGTGGTTATCCTGTTTATCACTGCGATATTCTCCAGAACAAACAGAATCAGTAGCTCACCAAACTGAGTGAGAAAGCTCAGAAAGACAGTAGGAGAAATCAGACCAGGATATGTATTACAGAGAACATATATATTTGTAATGTGAATGGCCTGCACTTAAATGAGAAGGTAATATCTGTCTCAGATAAGTGCAGTGTGTTGATGAGTTCAGAGACGAGCCCCCTCTGGAAAAAAGCAGTGCTTGGTGAGGTAGCTGCTGAAAGAGTGCTGACATCAGGAATATATCTTCACAAAAACAGGATCCCTGCAAGTGAAAGTAGTGCCATGACCTGAAAGGCCAAGAATTCACGCTGACAAAAGATGAACCTGTAAATCACCAATTTGAACCAGTCTACAGTTTGAGGCAGGCAGGGCAACAGGCTTGGGAGATGTGAGTGTCGTGTGCTTTGCGCTCCTTGTGCTGTAAGGCCTTCGACAGGGGTATGACTTTCTGTGATGGTGGAAGGTTACTCAGCAGTAATCACACAAGAAGCTTAGCAGTCAGTTTGAACACTTCCAAATCGTTGTCCAACCACACTCCAGTCAGTACTGGTGGCATAGCAGCCGGGAACAACACACTGGGAGTTTGGGTAGGTCCATGATGAAATACCTGTTTTACTGGAAGAGAAGCACAGCAAAAATTGGAATCCTTATCTTCACTATCATCACCTCCAGCTGCCCTTTACAGAGCACCGGGACAAGGATGTTTGCTCATCCCGTTACTTCTTTTGGTGGCCCTGGGCAGCGTTAGGTTTGCAGTTGAACTCAAATGCCTTATCCAACCTAAGGGACTCTATAAGACCTGTATGCTTCCTATAATGATGGTATTTCTAGCCTCAAAACCTGAGAAAAGAGGGCAGGAAATATTTTGCAGTGTGAAGGGAGGCAAACCTATTTTGCACAGGAATGGCATGTTTGAAGAACTAGCCTACAATGGATGTTTTCAGGCATGGAATACACTGGGAGGCATAGCTTCTTTTAGTATTGTACAGCTTTAGGGTTTTTTCAGAAGAAAACAATAGATAGCTGTCTCCCAGGTAACAGGAGAGAAGAAAACGGTGCCACAAGGACTAAAAAGAATCAAATCCAAAGTGTGAACTTTGGCTGTGCACATTAAACTCTCACTGAGCCAGAAATAAAGTACGGCTTAGGTTGGCCATCTTATTTAGGGGATAGGGATTGCTGTATTCTTATAATTGACTTCAAATGCAGCTGGTTGATTGCACTGAAAGGTGTAGGAAAACTGAGATAAATTGTTTTCTCTGTAAGACTTCTGTCATACTCAAGATAAATATCTCAATTTTGAAAAGAATTGTACAGATTCCTTCCCTCCTTTACTTAGGCACTTGTATAATGTTGCTACAATCCTTTCTTTTTATCCAAATAAAAGTCCAACCCTGGAAAGTTGCTTTACTCGCTTTCCCTTTCAGCTAAACCATAAAATTCCCTGTGTGTGAAGTAGCTTGAGTGTTTTACAGGATCAGAGCCATACCATGCTAGTAACTTTAACCTCTCAGACTCTTTGGTACTGCTGTGCTCTCTCTTCCTTGGACACTTCATTGATGAACATTGCTTACTCACAGTCAGCTTCAGCACAGTTCACCTGGAGCTGTTCTAGTTTTGATCCATTGTGCAAACAGAAATGTCAGCGTACTTTGCTAAATGTTAGCTGTGATTTATGGTTTCTTTTTAATCTGTGCTAATTTGGGGGCTAGTTGGCAGTAATACACAGCTTGAAAAAGAGCATTAGTGACTCAAATATTGTTGCCAGGTTTCTGTGGTTTACTTTTGCCCATACCAAGCATTAAGCAATTAATCTCAAGGTCTTAGACATTGCAAAACAAAACAACCTCTCAGATGTGGCTCACATTTGTTTGAGAAAAACTTTCATTGGAAATGAGGAATTTGAAAGAAAGAAGAACAGAATATTTATAAACAATAACTATATGACAAAATGCTTCTGTAAGAAGAGATTAAACTTAGCATTTGCAAGATTTTAACCTGATTTCTGGGTATTCTCAAACAGAGGTAAACTATTTGATAAGCAAAACAAAAGATCCTGTACAAGTTGTCCGGTCCTCACATGCATGTTTTTATAACACCTTCCTGAGAATTGCTTTTTTTTTTCCCTTTAAGATATTTTTCTCCATTTGAGAATGTTTGACAGACGTGCCTCAGGAAAAAAAGTTGTCTTTGAAATTGGTGCCAGGTATTGTAGAGATGAATTAAATTGCCCAGAGCAAATGTTGAGTGAACAGTGGCTGTACAGCCTAGGGCTATCCACACTGAAAGTGACTGTTCCTTCAGTGGTATAGACAGCCACATGACATCTACAATGCTGGGAACATTTGATGAGCAATATCATGGTGCATAGCTAAAAGAATGTATTGCCTGGGTTTTTTTCATGCTACAAAATGCAACAAACTCACTGGAAAACAATAGAAGAAGAGCACAATAATTTATTTTTTTTCCTAGCTCTGCACCATCTAAATATGTCGTATATTTTTAATTATGTAAGCCAGAACAAACCATACAGAACTATGTCCAAAGTGTTGGATGACATAGGACAGTAACTATTTGCATACCTGGGCCAGGCATGAACTTTGCAGCACTGCTGCATGACTTGTGTAGCTTGTTTAAAATCAGGCTAAACCATGGCAGAAGATCCCAGGTTCACTGACAAACTGTGCCCCATGCTAGCTCAGATACTGAGCTCACAAGTGTGCATGCATGGTGAGGAGCAATTCAGAAGTGTTTTAAAATACTCCTGGCAAGCCTCTGGACTGCTCACCACCGGCTGGAGTGAGCAGTGGGGCTGGAGCCTGGCTGTGCATGAATGCCTGGCACGTGGGGCACAGCACCTCTCACCCGAGACACAAAAACCAAGGGTCAGGGATAATTCACGTGCAGCCAGGTTGCATCCTCAGCTGTGAATCCCTGCCCTGTGGCTGCAGGGTGTGCCAGCCGCCTGTGCCTCGCTCTGGCAGCACAGCCGTCACACAGCTCAGCTGTGACCACAGGTAGCTGGGCTGGAGCACATCAGACTGTCTCCATGACAAGCAGCAGACATGACAGGCTCTGCCTTTCACCTGAAAATTGTTCTCCTTCAGCAGAAGTCAACAACAAGGGCAGCCACTTGGGAAGCAACGTCATCTCTCTCATGTTTGCTGATAAAATAAGTCTTTCCAGCCTGCACTTTAGGTGCACTCTAGGCCTCCTCCCCTTCTTCAGTGAAACCACCAAAATTTGCTTGAGACCATCCTGAAGGATGAAATGTGAGTGCTACAAATCTTCATGAGCCAAATCACATCAGCCTCAAGTGGGTTTTTCTAATAGGTCAAGATGGCCAAACGTACAGATAGACCAGCCAATGACCAGTGCAAAAGGCCAAGGCTGGGCAGCCAGCCAACAGCTCTGGAAAAGTACTTCTCTCTTCCTGATGTCAATTCTTTGCTGAGAATCAGAATCAACTGTGCGTGTGTAGGTGACAACATAGAAAACAACAGGTATTTAGACCACCAAATTACTTGAAGCAAACAAAGGTTTTGATGATATAGGCTGATTTAAAAATAACCGTGCCTCCAATGTAAGTACAAACCAGCTCTAATATTTCCTCTTCCCATCTGTCTCGGCATATATTCTGACTTCATGATGGATTGGAAGGGTTACAGGTTTGGGGGGATTGGGTTTTTCTTTTGAGAAATGTGTGGGACTTAAGACAAAATATATTTGAACAATACACTCTTGTTACTGGAAAGTTTCTTAATTGTGATGGTTCAGAAAAATCTTATGTTATCAGAAATTTAAAAGAAATCCAGGTAAAATGGCTTTTGCAGAGAAGGTAGCAAATGTATTTGGATTTCCTGTCATGAGGCATGCTTTTAAGTTTTTGTATGGGGAAATCAAAGAGGCTGGGAGGGAAGAACCATTAGCCAAATATTTTTGGTATTTCTTAAGTTTGTCCAGAACAACACAATTTGCTACAACCTTTGCAAGCTTCACTAGAATGTAAAGATAAGGACTTAAAATAATCAATGTTTTTAGGGTTATATTGTCTAATTTTTCACAGCTTTGGAGATGTTAGACACTTTCAACCGAATTTGACAGGAGAGCTTTTAAATATAGTGCAGTTCACCAAAGTTTTATGAGAACTACAGTTCATAAAACTTTGGTGAGCAAGTAAGAGAGTTCCTATAGTTATTTCTAGAGAAGTTGCCCACGGATATGTTAGGTGTTGCCCAGGCTGATCCTGCTGAAATTTGAGACAAGCTGCAGGGTATTCTCCAAACAGGCAGGATGTGGCACAAGAAACATGGGCAAGTAGAGCAGGAGTAGCTAAGGGTGTGGGTCTGAGCATAAGAGTATGGCTTGTCTTTCTAACAGGATTGTTCTGTGCTGCTAACAAAGTAATTTTTAAACTGACTTTTTGTAAGAGCTCACTAATGTGTGATGCCAGTGATGTAAATGACACAATTAACATTTTGGAAGTTGTGAGGGTTCCGGACTGTCACTAAGAGGAATTCCTAGCTGGAGACAAGCATTTTCTCCAAAAAGCAAGGAACATATTTGCTCTGCTGGAGAGAGAGTTGTTCTCTCCTCCTAACTGTTCCACTACTGTTTAACAAAGTGGAGATCCCTCTTTCTCCTCCTGTATTAAGCAATGGACCCAGCTTTCTGACAGTCTGTCTGTGCCACCACTTTCTTCCTTAATACATGTAACCCAAACAAAGCTCAGCTATGTGGTTCCCCAAAACCCCTTCCCCTACCTTCATGTTACCTGTTATCATAATTTCATTCATTTGAAATTGTTGATCTCTATAGTTACACCTTATCTTTATCCCCTCAGGGATCTTATCTGTCCTACACTTGTAGGCCCATTTCCTGTTCTGGTCAGCCCTTGGAGTGCTTTCTGCCTTTCCATGTAACTGTTTACAAGCTGCTTTTGAGGGCCCAGCTGTCACTATAAGACTAAAGGCTGAATCCAAAATCAACTAAATATAGCTGTTCCACAGGGAACCATCTTTACTGATAAGACCAACAAATTACAGGAAAAAATAGAGATGCAGAACATAAGTCCTGTAGAGCCAAGAGCTGAACAATGGCTAAAACAAAACAAGGTTCAACACAGCCAGGAAAAAAAAACAATGCAGCATACAAAGTAATGCTGTTCAGGCAGCCTTGCCTTGCCTCCTACCTAGGTAAGTGAGGTGTAGTCTGGACTTTTGCTTGCTGCCTGAAAGGCATGATTATCAGGGGAGTCCCTCAGGGAAGAAGGCCACGGTGATGGTGGGTATCTACCACAAGCGGGAGAGGAAGGATAGCTGCTTCAGGAGTGGGTAGAAACTCAGATGTTTTCTAACAGATGAGGCTGTTTCTGTCTCTCAACTCTGAGTCTTTGTGTGCCATCGTGAGGAGGCACCACAGGGTCATGGGATGGAAGGAAGGGTTTGAGGTAGGCAACAAATAGCAATTTCTATATGAATCGAGTTGTTTAGGTAAGAACTATATGAACTCTTGAGAGGACTGCAGTCACAATGACATAAATTGGCAGGGACCTCTGAAGATCATCTTGTTATCAACACTGGAACCAATCGGTCATGTCTTTGTCTACACAGCTCCTTAAAATCGCCATGGGGTGAAGATTCTTCAGTCTCTTTGGGTAACTTGTTCTAGCGCTGCACAACTCCATTCCTTGTGAACATTCTGTTATTACCCAGTCTTAATCTCCCTCAATTTGCCCTTTCCCATATCATCTGCTACTACTGAGAGGAGGGTTTTTTTTCAAGAGGGAAAAACAGCTATTATTTTCCATATGGAAGGGAGTCAGCTTGAGTGAATGACATGCCACACCAAATTCACCACTAATCGTGCCCGTAACATGCACACGCCTAGGAATCCCACCACTCTCTTCCCTCACTTTAATTCTTGACTTAAAACTGGGATCCTCTGGTGAAGTAAACTCTACAGCTTCACCTTGTTTAATGGGATTCGACAGGGGGCAGGAGGACAGTACATGAAGAGGCAGCTTTATTTCTACAGCTGCCATTTTAAAGCAATATGGAAATGATAGCCCTACAACAACTTTGAGCTGTAGAAGGCCAGCTATCAGAAAATGGACTGTAATAGAGGTGCTATGTAAGGACAATAAGCTACAAGAAGCTCTGAAGCCTACGGTTCAACTTGGGATAGGATAGAGATAACATAGCTACCCTATATTTAACTTTCAAAGTAGGCACTCACTTGCATATTGCTGATATTAGGATAAGATTTAGCAGATAAAAATCTATACAACCCATTATGCTGTTCTCTCTTTGTTAGCCTGCAGAGCTAGTAGGATGTTGGGGTTGGAAGGTATTTACTTTTTGCCTTCATCTTAATGAGTGTAGTGTCACTCATCAACATCAGAAAAATTAGATTTTTCCACAAAAAAATAACAGGAGCAGGGGAGCTTGCAGACTCATTTCCTACACAGTTCTGCAAGGGACCCAGTTAGTACTGGATTACCTGAGTAAAGAGTTAGCTTGTTTACAGATAGCTGGTAGGGTCTTGCAGACCCTTCCTTGACTTACATTTCATTCCTCTTCAAAATGCTTTCTGGCCTTCTGTCTTAAAACTGAAAATCTTTTTCCTCCTCTTTCCGAATGTCAGAAAATCATATGAATTATAGAATCCTTAAGGCTGGAAAGGACCTTTAAGATCATCAAGTCCAACTATCACAGAAAAAACAATCTTCAAGAATTTAGGAAACGTTGACAGGCTGCTGTCAGTGCCTGCTGTGGTCCAATGTTAGCTCCAGCAGGAATGCCCATCTTTGCCACTTTCTAGTTTGAAGAACTGTAAATAGACCCAACAATACTAAGGACCCTGGGCACAATCAGCAAGTGTAAACCTACACCTCTGTCAGATACTAAGATGCTGGGAGGGGGGGTCCGAGTGGAATTTATCAAAGAGCTTCTATCAAAGGCTCATAACTTGGCCAAACTTGGATTTTTTTTTTTTCCTTTTTTGCTCCTGAAACAGCACATGATCCTTCTTTGACATGTGTTCCTCTCATTCTCTCATTTTGGTTTTGTAGGTATAGTCCGCTGTGTGAGGCATAAAAAAACAATGGTACCATAATTCTTGGTAAATTGCTACAATTGACAGAACTTTACACACACACACATATTAAAAATTATAAATCCAAATTGAGCCACGCACTGGGCATGGAATATTTAAGCCCAAATGAAAAACAATTATATGCTTGAGAGAGGAGTGATGAGCAAGCATATTAATATGTATTAATGTTACAAGCTTTGCCATTAACCATTGCAGATTATGCTTTATCTGTTGTGTTCACTTACCTGTTATGAGACTGGTTGAGTGAGAAAGACAAATAAGATTTGATTCTTGGTGGGTTTAAATTGTAACATCTGAAATTGTAGAATGTTTTTGAAGAGTGATTAATACATATTGGAAAACAGTATAAAACACTGCATCTATTTTTCTGTAACTCCACATCCAATGTTATTAATCTTGTAAATAGTAATAATAAGGTTTTCATTTAAGTGTTGAGCTTGATCTCAATTTTAGAGATGAAAGCCAAGATAGGTTCCTTCATTTTGGTTCATCATCATTAATAAAATGTATGTAGGTCAAACTAGATTTTCATTGGCAATTGCATAACTTTATAGAGTTGTTAGTGGTTGAAAATAAGCAATTATTCTCCAAGCCTCCATTTTCTTTTTTTTTTCTTTCTTTTTTCCTTTTTAAATGAAGAACTAGGAAAAAGCAAGTCTTCAGCATATTCTTGGCTGGACCTGTAGAGGTGACAAGATAAAAGTAGTGAAAACTCTTGCATTAGTAAAGGAAGCTATTAATCTACCAGGACACAGAATTTATTAAATGAGTGAGCTGAACATAAAAGTGAAAGAAAGATGGAGTACCAGACACTCTGAAATGTGGTGTTGCTATTGATTGGTGGTGTTGGAAATGCCTGCCCCAAATGGTAGTGGAGATGATGAACAGCTAGACATTAGTCAGGTATAATGTCTTTGTGTTTTAGAAGTGATAGCACAGAGGCAAAGCCAGGAACTCAGCTGGAAGTAACGTACTGACCATATTTTTCTGTGTAAGTAAATCAATGTATTTTTTTCCTAACAAAATCTCCAAAGGGCATCCTACTGGTCTGCATGACTGCACCTTGCACGGTAACAATAAGTCTCAGGAGGGTCGATACCACCTTGTGCAGATTCCAAGCCTCCAGTTTTTTGTGTTGCTCCAAGAACGTGGCTTCTTATATAGCCTGTCTAATCAAGAGACTGCAAAAACCCGAACAATTACTGTCTAGGAAGCAAACTTTCTGCAGAAACGGAAACAGGATGTAAACTAGCACAAGTTCTGCAGCACAAAATGTGCTTACGGTAAAGATCCCCTGTGGGACCGCACACAGCTCTGGGCTAGAGGGAAGCCTGATAAATGGAGCAGTTGGTTTCTCTTCTCTTTCCAGTCTCTCTGTAGGAGGGCAAAGCCTTGAGTGCTTATGTACCATATCAGATGTAGTGGGGAGGGAGGATGTGGAGGAGATGTTTATTGTAAGAACTGAGTGAAGATACATGTTAACTCTAGCAGTACCCTACCTCATTTGTTGTATTCAATTATTAACATTACAGCTGAGCCACAGATGTTCAGTTTAAAGTTGGTTTAAGGAAACTAGGAGCTGGAATTAAAAAGCTTCCAATTCACAAGTTTTAGGGAAATAAATAAAAGGATAGTGGAGAATGAAGACAAAATTGGGCCACTACAAAAGAGAGTGCAGAAATCTCAGCACACAAGCAACACTCCAGGAATCTCATGCAGAGCAGGAAATTGCCTTAAAGCTCTTGGGGCTTTTTCTGCTCCAGCGAAGTAATGGAAATGGACATGAAGAAGTATTTGACCTCCTTGACCTACAGGTGGCTTGAGCCTTTCTACTTCTTCAGCTAGTGGTGACGTGGAGCTCAAAGAAGATGTAGTAGCATAGTTATGGTTCAGAGAGAAAACAGACTCATGTAGCAGAAAGATAATTAAGTTCTTAAGATGTGGCAGCTGATGGTCAAGTAAATGACAGAGAGTAAAACTCAAGGCAGATAAAGGAGAGAGCACATCTGTAAGTGTCCTGATGAGGGTAAAAGCAGTGCTCTAGGTTGACATTAGAGCAAACACACCAGTGAAAGAAATCTTATCAGCGTCCTGGTAAAGGAGCAAGTTTAAATCAAGGCCTGAAACAACTACAAAAAAATGGAGCATTCAGAAGTGAAGGGCTGTCGTGTGTGAAACCTTGAATTTTTCCCTCATTTTCCACTCTCGTCAGTCAGATTCCTTTTCTTCTGGTTTTGCTTGCCCTCTCTCCCCTTCCCAGTAAAATTCCTTAGTTGTCAGAAATGATTAATCAGATTTCCTTAGTATCAGTTCTAACATGATCTGATCTTCTTAAAATCTTGCAGCTGAGAAGTGATAACACAATGGGATATCAAACGTGGGAGGCGGGGGGTTGTCATTGGTTTTTTTGTTTTTTGTTTCTTAAATATTCAGCTCTAGACACTGCCCTGATCTGACCACTGATGTGTACAATTCGCTTTTGATTCAGTCTCATTGTAACAGAGTAGAAGCAGGTCCTCTCCAATGATGTATTTTTACATCATTAGGATCTAGACAAGCCAGCTGAGATCAGCTGGCTGTTTTTCTAAATACTATGCTCTACACAAAGCTAGACTGTAAAGCCTTAGCAATATGAAGATTAAAGATGACCAGCCCTTAAATAACAATCTGTTGGGGAGTAGGCTGCAAGCTGAAAATCTGAAATAAGAGATAGCAATTCTTTGTTCACAGGCTGGCTGAACTGTGGTTTCAGCACACAATAAAATTACAACCTTTTACAAATAGCTGCCTGCCAAATGAGTCACAGTAGTATCTACATGCATACTCTTTATCTGTCCCCATAGTGAGGTAGTGCAGTTTAGTTGGAGTTTGCATGAAAAAAAAAACATTCTGTGTCTTTGGAAGAAATCTGCTTCCATGCAGAAACACTGACAGTATCAAGGAAATTGAACAGACAACAAATTTTATTGCCTCCTCTATATAAAACTCGAATGAGAGCAGGAAGTCTTAGAGCATTGGGGAAATAAATTCTGGTGGTCTTTTCACTAAAAACAAGACAAATGGGTGCTTGGGCAGCACCCCCAAGCACAGGCTCTGAATCTTCTAGAGATACTCTATAAATTTTAGGATCAGAGGATGTGTACAGGGAAAACTGAAAGGCATCTTTTAAGTTGAAAACTCTTAAACAGGTGAAGTTCATTTCATTGCTTTTCTCTCTAGCGAACAAGGAACCTACTATGTCACAAGTTTGGGTGTTCATGTTACAAATGGAGTGTTCAAGGTTCTGGGTAGTGAAAATCCAACATGCTTAGTTGGGGAAGAGATGGGTAGAAACTTGAGTTGACAGCCTTTGAAGACTTCCATGTATGTTTATTTTATGCACATAAATAATCTTGGTTGTTCCACTGGAGTCCTCCAGTGTGAAGCTACGTAAGTCTTTGTGTGCCAGTAAAATGCCTTCTGCTGATCCTGCAGGGACTGTCTGCCTCTGTTGTAGAGCAAAGCTGCTTGCAAGCCTGTATTTGCAAGCAGCAAGCCTGAGTTTAATCCTCTGTGTGTATGTGCATTGTTATGTGACGGTGTTGCATCCCTGTAAGCATTCCAAAGCATTAATCCATTTCTGAGAACACTTTATTGCTGACCTAATGGTAAGCACACAGAAATGTGGAGAAATAAGCTGCTGATCTACAGGTTAAAAAATTTAATGAACAGGAATTTTCACCGTCAAGTGCAATAAATGTTGTGGGTGTTCAGTAACAGCAGATTGATCTTACCCTGGTGTGAAACCCAACTGTAGTGTATTGTATAAGTATTATGAGCTACTATCAGCAGTAATTCTTGCTACAGTTGCACTGAAAAAGGTAAATAAACTTTAGTAATTGGGCCCTTACTTGAAATGCAAACATACGCTTTAACAGATTACTGGAACAGATTATATACATAAATGAACCTGGATCATGTTACTTCTTTAGAGTATAAACTGAGGTTAACAAATGCTTCATGAAGAAAAAGAAATTTCCCAGAATTCCACTGTCAGCAGTTTAAAATGCATTCATTGCTAATCTTGTGACAAGCGTTCAACTAACCTCGGTTGGGATTGGGGTTCTAGATTGTGTTGGTTTTGTGATTGTTTTAAACTGAATTTCGGGCCCATGTCTCTCGTGTTGCCACACCATAAAAGGGCAATTATTATATTAACCTTACAAAGCATTCGTCATCCTCTAGGTGTTGAAGAATTTTAGCAAGTGATGTGTTAGTTTATGACGTCAGGATGAATAAGGTATGAGCTTGGACAGAAGCACATTTTAAAATGCCTTCTAGCTTTTCAATTCCAAAGAACTTAAAGCAAGGGAACAACAACAATCTCGTCCTGTTTTGTCTTTTAGTCATGTCTAGTGCCAGCAGCCATTGCCATTCCTTCAGCCTCTCTGTCCGTATTCCCAGCTGTGCTAATCATTAAGTCAAACATACTGGCTCTATTTAGAACCTCTGTAGTTATAATTCAACTCTTAATAGAGATATTTAATCATACCTTCATTCTTTAAATTAATCTCTCCACTGGAAATGGCACTGGTAACCAGACATCACTTTTCCTTTTTGCTCTTTTCTGGTATTTATTATATATAAATTGGGAGGGTTGTTTGTTTTTTGAGTAGTGATGTTTTATGGGTACAGGCTGAAAAGTAAAAGTAATTTTAAATGTCAGGCAGAAAAATTTATTTCAAGGAACTAGATTTTCAAACTTAATTAGTGCTCGATTGTAAGGGTTGTTTGGGGTTTGTGTGGGCTTTTTTGTTGTTGTAAGTACTAAAATGCTCCATAATATTTGGTTCTTTCTTTCTCTGTTTCACAGATAATGTTTTATTGAGAAAACTTAAGAGATCCAATAGCTTACTGAAGAACAATGCCCAGTTGTGTTTAGAATTGCTTGTTATCTGTACAGCTAAGTTGGGAAACTCAAAGTGATCTAGTTTTTAAATTAACCACCTGAGCCATGTGATCTTGCAAGGCTTCCAAAGCATGAAAAGTATGTTTAATCTGGTAATGACTTGTTTGATCTCTTACTACCAAAGCAACATAATTGGTGTTGATTTCTGGAAAGTTTCTCTCTCAAATCCACTTAACTTTACTCTCAGTGACATGGAAAAATTCTCCCTCAAACTGCTACAGCAAAAAAATCTAAGGCTGAGATTTTTGACTCCAGTAAAGGCCAGGTGCCCAGTGCCTACTGAAGTCTAGTGGAAACAAATGGACTTTCACAAGAGACTCAGCCCAGTGTGCTCTTTCCTAGTTGTTTCAATTAAAGACACGTTTGACTTTACTGTGGCTGTAACTGTGATGACAGGAAGCTCTGATCTCTAAAATAGAACTCGACAATCCAGTTATTCCCAGCGTTGCATCTTCCTGACACCTTGATGGTCCTCTTCTCCCCCACTACCCATCTGCTGCAGCCTCTGGAAAAGAGCCAGGAGGACCTATGCAGGGAGTGGCACCTCCAGCCTATGGCCCATCCCCACGCAAGTGAGGTTATCAAGCTCTCCTCGAGCTATAGGGAACTTAGCAGGGAGCAGTTGTACCATATTTAGGATCAGAATATCTCATGCTGTACCATACTTCTACCTAGGCCTGCTGAGGCTTGGGTTTTTTGGTTTGGGGTGGGGGTTTTTTGCCACACGAGAAACTTGCAGGCAGGGCTCAGCTTGGCACTCAGGGGGTGAGTCAGCATCGGTACTGCAGTGTGTCCTGCACAGAATGGATAAGCCCAGATAGTCAATATTTGAACACCTCATTCACACCACTAACTCGCTAAAGAGGTGTGGGGCGAAGGTTTCCTTCACACTCTTTGTCCAGCCTCTGTTTTGGAGCTACTGTGTGTTGCTAGTGTCATGGTATTGTGTTTTTGGGAGTTGGTTTTCTTTTTTTTTTTTTTTT
>VXAY01003121.1:77390-92337 GCA_013399855.1 Oxyruncus cristatus | reverse complement strand
TTTTTTTTTTTTCTCCCCTTAGTGCTGCTGGCTTGCTCTCAGCTTCATTTATGGTCTGTAATTAGCTGCAGATTTTCAGTAGCTTTATATGAACCTATAGTAAGCTTGGACTCTTAGCTCATAATTCAAACTATTCTATCCTCAGCTTTCCTAATAGCTTCTCCCAAATGAGTTCATATAGATGTCATTTGATAATTATATGTAACATATATTGTGTAAAGCTGGCAATATAGCCACTCATAGTTTCTGCTAAAATCTTAACTGAAAATATTTTTATCCTTTGTAATTTTGGGTTGTGGTTTGGAGGGTTTGAATTCCAGTTTTAGTTTTGTTTGTTTCTCAGTTTTGCTCATTTTTTCAGTTTTGATTGGTTGGTTTTCTTCTAATGATCCTGCTGTTGTTGTTAAATCCAGATGATGCTGCATGTGACAACCACTGAATGTTAGGGAAGTTATTTCTGTGTTCTTACTTTACTTCTTTTCTGTTCAACATCACTAAAAGTTTGTAGTTTTCCCACTTATGATCAAAGAATGTAAAACCTTTCAAACTCTTTCCTGCTCAGGTTTGAAATATGGTGTGCTTCCATCATAATAGCAGGGGGGTTTAATGGGGAAACTCTTCATTTCTGTTTCATATACCATATAGGCCATCACAAATCTGAAACACAATTTGTTGTCAAATAATAATAAAAAACACTCTAAATTCCTATCCTTTCCCATTTACACTAGCATACAGACCCATTTTAGTTCCTTGTACACCCTTCCTACAGTCAGCTGTTAAAGCATTTGCCATGAAGACTTTGTTCTGGAGAAGTAGTGCTTAAACTCCAGCATTCTCTAGAAATACTGGTAATTAAGTTTTTCTTATTAGTTTTTTCTTCATAAAAATAATATATTAGGAGATACCTTAGAGCAGCCCATTTCTGTTGGAAATAAGGTGATAGAGCAATCATTTTTTCACATAGCTCTTTGTGAATAGTAATAACAGCTACAGCCAGCTTGCATTCACCAACACTAGGATGTGGTCCTGGACATCTTTGGCTTCAGTTCCACAACAGATCCTTCAGTGCCTCAGAAAACGTAGCAAGGAGTGGTGTTAAAAATCATTTTCCTACCTTTTCGATGGCATGAGATAAATTTATATTTCACTCCTTTCCTGTACACAGCTGCAAAATGATGAGGAGAGAGAGAAGGAGGGAGAGGATGAGAATCATCTTCATTATCCACACAGTCCTTCATCAGTAATTTGCCCTGCTGTCACCTCTGTTCTCCCTTGCATCTGTCCTCCGTCGATAGGACCATTACAATTTGTAATACAGTTCAGTAACTATTGATGTGGATAGTTAATGTAAGACTTCTGCATCTTCAGTTCTGCAGCTTGATCCACCTCACAGGTGACTTCCCAAGTGGTAAATGGTGCCCCGTCTTCAGCAGAGAGCTTGCCTTTAACCCATCATTTGGGGCTACTATCTTGAATGGTAAAGCTTCCTGTATCAAAAGAAATCATGTGCATGTTTGTGTGTGGCTATCACTTGCCTGTTTGCTGTCTTGCAAACACATCTTTAAGCTATAACACATTAGCTTTTATGTTTAAACATTTTCCATAAAACTCGCGGTTAACAGCGGTCATGAGCTGTAGAGCTCTGATCCACAGCTGAGATCAGCATATCTCATAGCTGAAGAGTTACTTAGATTTCGTTTGGGTCCATCTCAAAAAAAGTCCATGCTGATAGAAATTTTCCACCTTTTTTTCTGCTGCCACTCCCCCAAAGCATTTACAATACTTGCTTACCTTGGGGCTTGGGAGGGAAGAAGTCTTTCCAGCCAAACTGCTGTGTTAGCCTTTAATCAGTTGTTGGGAGGAGCCGAAGTTAGACTGATGACTTCCTGGCTTTCCTTCATTCTTGGTTTCTTGATTATGATTCCAAACCTACGCTTTTGGATCCACTGAGCACCAAAAGTACAGGGGGCTTTGCAGGCCCATGCAGCAAGGACTGTTTCTTTTCAACTTAGGAGCTAAAGAGAACAGCAAAGGCTAATCAGGAGCCCAGCTGTTGGACTAGATTGCCTTTATCGTGATTTTCCTAGTTTGTAGTGGTGAAAGTCAAACATATAAACTGATCAGTAGCTTTAAAAGCCTGATGGATTCTCTTTCTTTGAAACTTTTTCTAAAACTTTCCTTCCCAAAAGCACAGGATAACTTTGGAAACTTCAAGCTTGCCAGAGCTCCATCCAGTCTGCAGCAGAGCTAGTACTTGTTCTACCTTCTTTCTATTTTGGACATGCTAGAAGGAGACTGACAGTCTAAAGAAGTTCCATCTCTGTAGAACTGTCAGCAAAAAATTTTGTGCTCTGACAGGGCCCTTGTACTACCTCTGAAACTGCATCTCTGTGACCATGACACTAATTTAGCTCTACCTGTCTTACTATCACGACAGGCATGACCTTCCTATTGACAGACAATCAGGCTTACTGTAAGAAAGGACATACTCCATAACATAAAGATGACAGTCATAAACTTGGGGAAACAGCTTGGAGGGTAACAAAAGGTTACTAAGTGAATGGAAGAAAATGGTTTTTTTCTGCTAGAAGTTATTTTCACTCTTACCAGGGAATTACCTATCTCCTTCCAGCCATTAACCGGAATATTTACAACTAAAATCCATTGCCTGCACCATCCTTTCTGTCCCCTATATCCAAACACAACCAAATGCAATGAGTAGCAGCTACTACTGTCAGTCTTAGAGCCACATTTGCCCATCCACCCTGCCTTCAGTTTTAGTACTGGACTCGGGATCTTTGCATCATGTTCCAGTGTATAGCACAGACAAGTCATCAAATCATCACACTGCCTCATCTTACAGGGGAGGCTTTTCCTGATTTAGGATCATTGATTGCTTTGTCCTGAATGTTTCTTTCACAGACTGGTCCCTTCTTCCCTAACTCCAAAGTTGTAAATGTTGTCAAGAATACATTTCTGCACAGAAGGACAAGGTAACATAGAGTGCCACTAAATATAATGGTATAAACTTCTTATGAACATATGCAGTTTGCAGGGACCCCTTTTTTAATTCAGCTGATTTAAAGAGCATGCAAACAAATATGTAATGCTTTAAATGTGTGTATATATGGGTGTCCATTTTAAGGATGGGAGAGAGCCTAGAAAATTCTTAAAATCTACAAGCTTTTTAACTAGGCTTCACAAACAACTTTCCCTTTGGACTTGCGCCCAGTGTAACCATATTATGATCTCTTGGCATGAAACTGTGTCTCTTATGGTTTAATTCTTCTGTGAATGACTAACACTTCACCAGAAATTTTATTTAAGCACAGAAGAATGGATGACCTTCACAAAAATCATTTTTCAGTACCTGAGAACCTGGCTAGGAGCAGTCCGGGAAGCATGTGGAGCTGAGCATTGTACCATGAACAGCATCCCCTCCTTTTATCTTGCACTTCATGCCATCCTTAGGCCTTCTCTGATTGGTGTTACTGCAGCAAAGTAGCTTATTCTTAGTGAGAACAAAGGGCCTCGAAACCTGGTTGCAAATCAGATTATTTCTTGCAGCCTTTCAAAGTAGTTCACCAGGTGGTACTTTTTCTCGCCAAAAGGGTGCCTAAGCTCAGCTCTTGGGTTCCTGTTGACTTCCAGACTCACTTGGAACTGGATGCTGGACGCCCTCAGAGTTCTGAGTAAAGCAAAAAGATGCATCCTTGGTTACCAAATGTTTGTTACCTGCCATTACCCTTTAGCTGCTCATTAGTAAAATAGGTAAATGGCTGTAATGCTTGGGGGGAATGCCGAACAGGAAAACAAGCATTTCCACATTTTATGTGAGCTGTTTCCTTGCTCACAAAAGCCTAAGCTCCAAATACTGTTAGCACAGACTTTTGATGTTCATGTTGCTGATTTACAAATAGGAGTGAAAGGAGTGAAACAGGCTTTATATTACTGTGGGGAAATACATGTCTGGTCGGGAAAGGGTCGCAAATATACTGGCAGTAACACCTGCACAATTCAGAAAACCCATTTCCTCCAAACCATCAATAACCTTTCATGCTGGCAGCTTTCTCTGTCAAAAAATTAACTATTACAGGGACTGTCAATCAGCTCAAACCAAAGAGCTGCTGGATGAGAGGAGGTGGGTATGGCATCCTCCTCTCCTTGAGAATCTTTTAGGCACCACATTTCAGTGTGGTGCTGCTGCTGGGCATAAGAACTTTGCTTTGACTCCACTATCTACAATGAATTACTCAGTTACCTTCCCTGATGCTAATTAGCTGAATTCAGATGCAATGCTGCTGAGTGAAGCAGCTCCAGGTATAGGCTCTGTGGAGATGACTTTGCCCTCAGAAAATGGTCCAGACTTTAATCACACTGTGTGATCGAGTTAAGGCCGCTGTGTTACTTATTTAGGTGATTGAAATGGGTTGTTGTTAGTCACCTTGGTGAGAGACTGTTCTAACAGCTTGAGTTCTTACTGAACTTCAGTTCTGCTGGTGGGCATCCACATGAAAAAACAGGGAACACTAATTTTGTGATCCTTCAACATCAGGTTACCTGGTTGTGAAATACAGAGGTATTGCAAAAACTGCACTTGATAATAAGTATATTAACTATCAAATGCATATGCTGCAGCATGATGTTCTTTCCAATAAAACAGGCAGTAACAAAACCAGATTGCACTGGATAGGGAGTGTTTAACAGCCCAAATGGGATTTTGGCAGGATGAACATCACAAACTGTAACACACCCCCTCTTTTTTTTTTTTTCTTCTGCAAAAGACATTAAATTGTTAATGACCATATATAATCAGAGCTTTGATCTCAATTCCAAGAAAAGACACCTTAAGCCATTAGTTGAAATTTCTAAAGCAGGCACAGGCATTGGCTTAATAATGGCACAGGCTAAGCTTAACGATGCTGTCTGCTGCTAGCTCTCCCATTTTGCTTAGCCTATGCCTATCTACTTAATCCACAAAATCTAAGAGGCTATTTGGTCTTTATTGATCACCAAAGACCCTTAGGGTTTTTAAATGCATTCTACAAAACAGATAACACCCCATTCTCTGAAAAAGGATATCCTGTGGCAGTCCTAGCCATCACTCCCCTTGCTTCCTAAGCAAATCTGAAATGATTACAACAGTTTGCTTTGGTATTAACTTCCTTAATGAATAGCTCTGTTGCAGAGTGTGGAGTTCTTATTCTTTCAGTGACGTGTTACGTGTCAGATTCTAAATGTTCCAAATCTTACCTTCATGAAAACAAATTAATTCTATTGCTACTCCATACTGTGTGAGTGTGTGCAGAAACTGGAGGTTCTCTGACAATCCTCCAGACAGCTAAGAAACGACCTCCAGGACTGTACTTTTGTGTGGATTTTCATTAAACAGCTGGTACAGAACTCCTGTGAGCTGGTAAATGCAAGGTGAGTTGTAAGGCTAACAGAATGACAGCAAGGAAGAGGAAGATTCAGCAGAAGCAAGTTGAGGCATTGAAATTACTGTGATTACAGCAAAAGTTATGTATTGTGTATCTTCAAAATTCAGGCCTTAAGCAACAGCTTTGATTTTGCTGTAAAGGATTCCTTGCACAGTTCCTGGTTTTTCTTCCTGAACATTTTGAAATATATTTATATCTCAAGTCTGGTTTGTGTTGTAATTCAGAAAAAGTGTTGTGTTAAGGGACATCTAAAAAAATGATAAAATCTAGCCTCTGCTGACGTTTACTATGTAAGAGGCAACTTGGACATTCCTTTCCTATAATCCATCCTCACTACGTAGTGATGTTCTCCCAAACCACTTTGGCCGTTTCAGGTGTATCTTGAACAAAAGATGTGCCTATTTTTATTTCCTCTGCACTCACACCTCTTTGTTTCTTATCAGCAACTATCTATTCATTGGTCCTATCTCATTCTTTTACATTCACCTGCATTAAATGTGTGTCACTCATTCGCTCAGGATTTGTACATAAATAAAGTCTCCTGCATCTAGCAGTTTTATTATTTCTGGTTACTGTATCACCTAAAGAGCAAATTATTTTTCCTTTATAGCAGATACCTGAATTATCTTAATAATCCCTTAATTATTTCTTAGCTCAATCCGTCCATTTTTGCAGTTAGATTGCGTTTGAAGTTCTGTGAGTTTAACAGAGTATTTGTACTCAGAATGTTCTCTTTCTAAATTTGAGGGACCTAGAAACCAGAAAACCCATGGTTTGTTTGGGTTTTTGTTTTCGTTTTGTTTTTGTTTGTTTGTTTTCGTGCAAGAGATAAAAGGTTTATGACTCTTTTCTGAGAACTTTGAGAATTATTTGGATAGAAAACTCAGGGGTTTACATTTACAAGCCTGAGCTCTACCAGCCTTCCTCAGTAATAAGAGTCCAGCATCTAGAAGGCAGTTCATATTTAAATGTGAATTTCTAGTGAGCTACTTTTTATTGTTTTCTGTCCTAGAAGTCTAGTTGACAGAAAAGCTTTGAACAGTCCTGCTAACTGCTATGTATTCATAATGACTTTTCACTTCTCAGAGCACTAAGATATTCTCTATAAAGGTACAGTCACATTGTTTTTTCACATAATTTAAAAATCTTACAGTACATAATATAATTTCCTGTAATAACATAGGATGTTCACGGCAAAACATTCTATTAAACAGAAAATGCATTAGTGCAAAAATGAAAGGTAAACTCGATCATCTAAATCAGGTCTTGATCATTAATGCTGATGTGTAATTTCTGCCCAGTAGAAATGGAATGAGCCCTCACAAACGTTTGTATCAGATTTGTAGCGTTTTATCCAAGTAAGTAGGTAACTATCCCAGTTTAACAATTAAATATTTGGCACTTAAATATGGGTTTGTAATGGGGACAGTTTAATTTGTTTCAGTTACCTGTACAAATAATTCTAATCTACCTGATCTATCAGTTTCCCTGGTTTGAATAATGTGCATATTTAACACAGGAAAACATATGTCTAAACTTAGCTTGTGATGTTGAAGCAACTAATTAAGACAGACAGATATTTGATATCTTAGATATGTACAGCTGATAACTTCATTTTATCATACTAATTCTATTTAGTTAAATGTGTGGTTTTTCCAGTAGAAACACAAAGTATATTAATATCATGTCTGAACAAACTACCTGCAATTAGTTCCTGTCTAAAGTGACGTAAAAGCAACAGGAAACAAGTTAACTCTCTTCACTTTTTGATAGCTGATCTTCTATTGTCTAACGTGAGGGGGGGGGAAAAATGAAAATCATTTACTACTACCATAATCTTATTTCTGTAGCGCAGAAATTATTTCCCAATTACATAACCATATCCTTTGCTCACTTTGGTGCCTTTTGTTTCTAAGTCATCTCAGGGGAATACACTAAGCCACTACCGGCACTCAGAGAGGCGGGAATTTTACGTCGTTTTCGTGACAAGCTTTTTCCCAAAAGTGCCATGTTTTATGGTCAGTTCCTGGTAGCAGTGTCGTGTAAACATCCTCCATGTGTTTTAAACCTCCTTCTCCGTAAAATGTTGCCCCAGTAGTCTTCTGTGGCACTGCTGTGGGTGACAGGCTTAGGGAATGCTTCACACTCATTACAGTCTCTTTTCTCTCCCTGTGAAGACAGAGTCCAGTCATCTCCAGGATAGTAAGTATAATGGAATATTTAATTTCTTTCTGTTCTGCTTGATGAGCAGACAGTATGTTACCAGACAATAAAATGGTGAAATACAATAAACTTCTATAGAATCCTTAAGAAAGTTGCAGATGCAGAACAAGTGTTTGAGTTTGCTCCAATCTCCTTAACTCTAAGGATGTAGGTGTAAAAGTAAGGATGAAATCTGGTTACTTAATTAAACCAGGAGTTACAGCTTGTCCTGTCCCATGGACTGCTTGTGAAACATTAGGGAGAGAAAATAGAAAAGTATTCCTTCAGCTTGTGAACAGAAGCAACTAACCTGGAAATATGGGCTCATACTTCCAGATTAAAATTTGCTGTGGGCATAAAATACTCTTCCAGGAAATTGGTTCACAAGTGGAAAACATGCTATCAGACATAATAATGATATATCAGACCATTTCTTGCATTAATTCAAAAGTGGTGTAAGTTTTGCAACTTCTTCACAGAGCAGGGTTGGGTGTTAAAGCTTTATGAGGTGGTAGGAAAGTCTATTGCTCACTAAATGAGCTCAGCAGCTTGATAAATAGCATGTGGTTGGCTGGCAGTATGTGTCATTTACCTTGCAAATAGGAAGCTTCATCAGTAAAGACCTCCTGGATGATCAGGAAAAAAACGAATAGACATGTACGAAATAAAAGGAGAATGTAGTTGTGTCAGGTGTGTTGAGCAGTGGTGAATGACAGAAACATGCTGTTAGTGTGTTCAGCTCCAGTCTTTAATGACACATTATAACTATTTTCCCATCATTCATCTATAGATGTTAATGGCATATGCTCAGAAGCAGCTCAAAAAGGAACAACTAAATTACATCACTTCCTTTTGACCTGTTCTTTAGAGTTGTTTTAAACATTAAACAGATGAATTGTATGTGAAAGTGCTAGAGTAGAAGATAATATAGTTGTCCAAAACGGATTCACCAAACAAAAAGGATTATTGTAAATTTCTTACATTTTGATCAGGCAAGGAATGTTATATAGTGTGCATGAAAGTGTTTACTTTTTTTAGATTAAGCAATGTATTATGTAATCGAAAATTTTATTTGCCAGTGATGGCTCATCAGTAGCTAAAGACAAGCAAGTGCTGGAGCTGCCACCTCTAGGGGTGGCAAGACCATAGTACCACCCAAAACCAATTTTTGGAGGGAAAGACTTCAGGGAGCAGAAAGGATAGTCTTCCCAAAACCATTTTTACAAAATGGTACAGAGTTTGATTTCAGATAAGGTCTGATCTTGCATAAACTCCAGATAAACTAAGCTATGCAACTAACTCAGACCACCAAGTTGCATATGCACATGGAATATCAGGTTGCATGACAAGCTGTGGGGAAAAAAGCATCAGCCTCGGTCTTGAATTGCTTGAAAAGAAAAGGTGTTTTACATCACAGCAGCTTAAAACTTTATTTAGAGTTCTGGAGCACTATTAGCATAATCTATTTACTGTCTAGGCAGGTGATGATTGCTCCTGGGTAGGCCTAAAGGAAATGAACATTTTGAAAGCATAAAGGAGTGCTCACTGCCAAGGAGGGAGGAATTCTGAAGTTACTTGGGACTGAATGAATATTACAAAATCCTTCTCATTTTGGGTGGAACAAGCGCTGAATCTTAGCCTTAAAATAAGGATTCCCAAAACCAGGCTTTCTGTATCCTTCAGGATACGAGCTGTGCAGAAGGAGCAAATCTCTGAACATCTGTGTAACAGCATATTGGCTGGATAAAGGGGAAGTAGAAGAAAGTGTTGTTTTTGCAATAAGTAGATTTTGTATGGCTCCCTCTCAATTCTGTCTTCTCTCTGTAAATGGTTCGTGTGCAATTCAGTTATCTATTTTGCATAAGCAATATTGCTACTAGTTCTTAAACAACCTGGATTTTAATTACTTAAAGACATATAACTAGTATCAAGGTATGCCACCCTTTACAGGCATGGTAAACTATAAACTGAGGTGCTGGACTATTTTCATGATGTGCCGTCCCGTTTCATTCCAATATCAGTCTAAGATATCCAAACAATAACCATGTGTGCCTCCATTAAGGTGCATGGATTAGATTAGGTTTGGCAGTGACAGTCAAAAAGCTCCTTGGCACACCTTAGGAGAGTGGGGCCTGTACAACCTGTATTATTACTGAGCCTTGGCACCTTCTGCTCTGTGTGTCAGCTGTTATGAATGGTGTATATACCACAAGGTATAGGAACACGAGTTGTATTTTACAGACAGGGTGCACCAACTTAAGCATTGAAACATTCACCACAAGTCTTCCTCTGGAGAGTCTAGTCCTAGGTAATACAGAGGCTTTCAAAATTGTAATCACCTTGCACAAACTGTACCTGCATAAACGTTTTTATGTATTTTCTTCTGTATGATGAATACTCAGGCTCCTAACCAAAACTAGTAACTAAAGTTGTAGCAATACTACCTACAATACCAAAGGTGCCAATTAATCGACAATATCCTCTTTGGAAGTTATGTGTTTTGGTAACCTTCATGGAATTCAGAAGCAAAGTCATAATTGAAGAAGGTTTTAGGGTTTTTTCTTTTCTTGAGCTGGAACTCTACAGCTCAAAATCAATCCTGATAAATTTGAAAGAGTGTCTTGCCAGTTCAAATTTCTTCTTAAGGTTTGAAGTACTGCTTAACCTTTCACTCTATCAGACTTGTTCTTTTAAGGTCATTGCACTTGTTCAGGCAACAAAACTTCCCCATGACTTTTTCACTAATCACTTCTGCTGTCTGTCAGTTTCCTTTTTCTTTTCATCTCATATTTGCATTTTTAAAATCTATTCCTATTCATCGAATTTACACCCTCATCTTTATTCCAGAGTATCCATTGATTTCTTACTGGGTCCAAGAGACATATTTTGGGTTTGGTATTTTTGGTGGGCTTTTTGGTTTGTTTGGGGCGTGGTGTTGTTGTTGATTGGGGATTTTGTTAGTTGGTTGGTTGGTTAGGTTGGGGGTTTTTTAGTATTTCTGATTATCAGCTTCTCCCCCCTAATTTTGTGTATTCTAATTATTATACTCTCTAACTCATTCTATTAAGCTTCCATTTAAACACTAATATCTCATTCCAGGTGCAGCTGTGTTAAAGTAATACTGGCCACTAAATTATTTTGAAGTAAAGGCATGGGTTGTACTCCTTCCTTCTAAAGCAAGTTAGTATTTACTGTCCAAGAGCCAGGGTGAAACTGACTGTTAAAAATTCTGTATTGTGTTTCCAGTTGTGCATCTCTCCTGGTGTGTAACTTGCTGTGATTTTCTTGTGCCTATAACTTCAACCTCCAAGCCTAGGCATTGCAATGCTTGTCTTAATTCTTGCTAATGTACTTTAATTATTTGTATTCATCTACAAGTCTTGCTCCTCAAACCAGTGGAAATGATCCTGCTAATTAAGTGTCTCTAACTGAAACACTAAGTGTGCTTTTAGGTCCATAGAGGAAAACTACTAAAAATCAAATATAGTAAATTTTTTGAATACTAGATATATTAAATGGCTTCTATGTTTTACCCCTCCTTTCTTATCATTGGTTTTAAGTCAACTATTCCTGCCTCTGCATGGGGTTGCAGTAGCACCAGAAATGACAGTGTGCTGTTTCTCTTTTTAGTTTTTTTATGTCATCATTTATAACACAGTTAATTTTAAACTGAAATGTCAAATGACTGTTCACTGTCCAGAACAAGATCCTATAGACACCATTGAAAAAGAGCTCTAGAAAAATATCTGTAAGATTTTATGCAGCTTGAAGGGCCTGTCTGGCCAAAGCTGCTTTAAGAGGAAGACTGGAATCACTGTATCTTCCTCTTTTTGCCAGGGGAGAAGTGGCCTGTACAGAAACTGTCACACTTCAGGGTTACTGTCTGCCAGTGCAGGATGGTAATGCAAGGGCACCCTTTGCAATGTCACACAATAAGTGTGACACACATAGGGAACACCAGACTTCCTGCAAGTAAGCTTCCTGCAGTAGGATGCCTGCTCAATGGACGCCACAGATTTCCAGACAAAAGCCAGCCATGGGTGAAAACCCTCGTGCTATTGCAATAAACACATGTGAGAAGGAGCTCTGAAGCCTTTCACTGACAATGGGACCAAAGCTGCTCATTCTCTCAAATAAGATTCTATCTACCTGAAGGCTCCTGGAAAGCATAAAGGTATCACTGACTGGATCATCTCACACCGGTAGATGTTCCAGGGGCTGTCCATCTACGTCATACTCGAATAGTAGGACTGCTAGAGAGCTTGCCCAAGCAATTCTTAGACTTCTTCTCAGAGCTATAACAGTGGTAGAAACTGGGATCTGGACTCTTAATCTACTCAAAGCCTGAATAGTGGGAAGATGGATTCACGAAGGACAAATAGTTAGAACTACTTTCCAAGAGTTTCAGGGACATTACTCTGTGGTAAAAAAATTGCTGAAGCTGAAAAAGGATCTCCCATAACCTGTGTCACTTCAAAAATTGGTTAAACATGTCAAATGAGCTACTTTAATTTTCTCAGACACTTCTTTCCAGGCATTCTTCCTGCTCAGTAATGTCTTTCGAATGTTCCCTAAAATACTATTTCAACACATTGGTAATCCATCTTTGCAGAGGGGAAGGTGGGAGCAGAAATCTTTTTGACACTGCCAATTCCTTTAGGCACCTGACTCAAGTGGCACTTGTATGTTCCAGATTAGTTTTCATTTTCCATTTCAGGTCAAACCTTTTATTTTCTTCTATTACAGCAGTGAACATATAATTATGTGCGCTTTCCACCTCTTTAATTTTGTCTGAAACTGATTCTGACCCTTTGATTTTAATTACTCTGAGACAATCTTGAACTACATTTTCAAGCCCTTTATGAAGCAGACCCATGATATGCATCTTAACTGTATTTTTCAAATTAAGGATTCCTGCTGTCCAGTCTTCAAATATATCTGAAATGCATCCTGAAATAGAGGTTTGTACTTAACACACACCCACTCACACCCTCTGCCCCCACCAAGTCTTTCTATAGAGCAGTATCTCCAATCAAAAAGAACACAGTTCCAGTTTGGATGTGGAGCAGCTTGTAGGCTGTTACCCCTTCAGTCTTCTCAGGAGAGAACTGAGGGCAAGGCAGTGCATCTGGTTAAGAGCATTAGCTGTTCGCTTTGTGCCTTTCTTTAATTACAACTTTCAAATGTTTACCGTCAGTATAAACAAATGAGGCTCAAAAGAGCAATTAGATCAGCAGAATTTCAAAACTCGCAGCTTTTTAAGTCTGTATCTGTCTTGTCTTGGCCAAGAAGAATCATTATAATTCCATCTGCATAAAGGCTGCTTACCACCTCCTCAACAATTTGTTCACTGTTATCTCTGTTGGTATGCATTCCCATATCCTTCTCCAAATTCTTATCACTGGTTGCTAGCTCTGGAGGAAAACAGCAAGAGGCAGGCCTAATGGGAAGAGTTAAATTAGCCCACTTTCACATACCACCTCCAATAAATCTACACCTGAGCAAAAGGCTTGAATAGTAAACAGGAATAATATAAGCTGAAAATTATAGCTTGAGAGGGGCAAATCTCTGACAGAGTCCTCAGATGAAGGACATTGCAGGTATTCCCTGCAATCATGTTCTAAGTCCACCTCCTCTTACTGTGCACCTAATGCTACTCAATCCATACAGCTTTGGCATAATTATTGGCTTAACCTTAAACCATCCTCTCTCATGCGAAAGAAAGCACCTTGCCTCTGCATAGCTGAGGTGTCAGCTCTCTAGGGTGAAGCACTACCTACTCCTGACACTGCAAGGAGAAACCTCATGCAGGTAGTGTAATTAGGCTGTCTAAAAATACATCCAGCATCGTCTTCTCTTTAACAGAGAAAGATAGATCACTGCTGGGATTAAAAACACAGCTTTACTGCCTGAGAGGGTTTTTCTTGTTCCTGCGTTTCATTCTGTTTTTTAAAAAAATCACTGGAAAAACTCTAAGCTTAGAGCTGATTGTATGAATAAATGTTCTGAATAAGGAAATAGAAGAAAATACCATCGTTAATTTTAGTTAATGTGAGGAATCCTAAACCAGACTAGTTACTTTCACAATAGATATCACACTCTGGAAAGAACATGGTAATTTATACCTGACAATACAAAGTCTAATACATGTGTTTTCCAGATTTATTCCAGATAAATTATGAGGCTATCATTTATTTTCAGTTTATTGATCAATAATCTATCGGGTAAAACCCCAAACTTCTAATAAATAAGCCCTGATCATATGAGAAGCGTCAATCTTCGGAGACAAAGTCTGTTAACAGGCTGAGTGCTGTGTACCTAATTAGGTTTGGATGAACTAACTGCTCTCTGAACATGTCTTTCCAGGCTTCAGCTAGAAAATCATCCTCAGGGCTCAGCTAGTTTTTTATTCCCACTGTGCTGCCTTAATCTAATAAACTTCCACCTCTGACCTAATAAATATTTCCTTAATTACAGGATACTTGCTTCATTCTTCTGCAAGACCACTTACCCTGATTCCATCTCTGCATTACCTGTTTTCAGATTTGGCCATATCTGTGAAAAAATATGTATTTATGCGTGGCTACAGGACAAATGATATATCTATGAATATATCATATTAACATGAGCAAAAGAAGGCAAAGCAAAGAAGCAGAATTTCTGGAATGGCTGTGCTGCACACTTTTTTGCAACAACTTCTGGCAGTTGAAAGCAATCAAACACCTCACTGCTTGCAACAAAACAAATTCAGAAATTTTCTGTGATGGCTCAAAGAAACTAAAAGCTGAAACATTTTTCTTGAAGGGAGTAAGAGGGAAAGGAACCTTTGTTCATGTGCAAAGATCTCTATGTGAAAGCAAGAAAGTCATGGCTCTTAATGATAGCTGAGCATTACCGCTTCATTACAGACGCTGGGTTTAGCTCTTACATTTTTCTCCTTCCTTGTTAGCAAAAAAACCTAATGAAACTGAACCTCAAGAAACAAAACTAACTTTGAGGTTTATTCCAGAGTTTATTGAATTGAGTATATTTATTTTAGTGGATTTTGTATCAGATGTTTGGTATACAGCATTTCTTATATGGACAGGTAATATTTGGGATAATATTTCTCTGCATACCAGAGGGGCCTAGATGTTACTATCAAATAGAGAAACACTGTCATCTTGGTTCATACTGCATTCAGTGCATATGAAGCATTTCTTTTAAAAAGCATATTTGTTATGTTGTAATGGTAGTTGTTATAGTGTCACATGCCTGGCAGATGTTAAGGTGTGGGGGGGATTTGTTTGGGTTTTTTGGGTTTG
>VXAY01003121.1:64893-77239 GCA_013399855.1 Oxyruncus cristatus | reverse complement strand
TTTTTTTTTTTTTTTTTTTTTAGGGAGGGAGTTAATGTGTACGCAGTGTACCTAAAGAAATAAAAGTGTCTTTCAAAATGCCTGGCTTCTAGCACCTAAAACCTCCCTAGAAAAGTCAGAATCTGGAAAAGATCTAAATGCTCGGCAGTCTCACAGCTGAAAACATTCATTATCCTCCCCCACCCCCTATCCCGCCATTCACACACACACACCAGATTGATGTCATGCCATGTTCTACCTTCCATAACAAATGTTCTTGTCCTAATTTGGTGTATGGTCACAACCACATTTTTCAGTAATGACTTTGACATGCAAAGGACATGATTCAGCAGGACCCTAAAGCTACCAGTGCCTCACTGGTAGCACATTTACATTCCTATTGATTTGAAAGGAGCTACTAAGCAACTGAGTGAGTTAAATACTTGCCCGTGTAAAGGCAGGAAAATGCTTTAAACTCTTGAATTAGAGCCTGATAAAGGGTAAGTACCGTGTTCCTTTATAAACTTGTTTTATCATCATTTTCAGGGAAGAGATTAAGCCCAGTGGGCTTCTTTTAGGTTCGCGAGGTGACTACTGGAAATGACTGTTTCAGGGTAATAGAAAACTTTTTTCCACCTTTCTCTTGGAACTCTACCAGCCACAAGCACAATGGGGGGTGGAGGGAGGAAAGTCTTACATCCCATTGTCTCCACAGGACTCCCTGTTCCCTACTGAACACCAGTGTCAATTTTTCCGATGGCTTAAAGATTTGACAGAGGGAGAGCATCCTTCTGCCAAAGATAATGTATATGTTTTGTGTATGGGTAAAGATGAAAATTGTGTCCCTCACATATGGCTTGCTTGTTTTTTAAGCATTTCAGTAACCATGCTTTCCTTGTGGTTTGTGAATGCTTTGCTGGACTTAAGACTAAATTGTATTAAAACCTAGCTTCAAACATCTCAACAGAGTAGTTTAGCTATAGATACCTCAAAATGCTTTACATCACTTTTTATATATTTTTTTAAGGATCAGCGTTGAAATAAGTTGCCTAAAAAGCTCTAGCTGTCACCTTTTTTTTTCTTCTTTTTTTTTTCTCTTTTTTTGTGGGAGATTTCTGGTGTCTGGTTTTGCACTTTCTAGAACATGATGAAGTGAAACTAAAGGAAAACATTTTCTGCCTCCTTCCTGAACTCATATTAACAATGTGCTTTTTTTCCAAAAACGAAAGAGAGTTCAGGACCATAAAAATATTATTGCTAAATTTTAATCCCCTGAAAATAAGGTCAGGCTAAAGCAAACAAAGTCCATTGAGGAGAAGTTGTTTTTATTAAGGCATTAACCTCAGTGATGCTGTGAAAGACAGCTTCAGTGAGGATTAACTATGCAAATGTCAAGGAGGAAAGTGCTCTCAAGCTATCTCCTCCTGCCTAGTATTGAAGGATAACTGATTTAAAACTTAATGCTGGGAAAATTATCCCTCAGAAACAGAATGCATAAGTACTGTACAGCCTCTGTATCACCAGGGCTTGGCTGGCTGAGAGACACTATGTAGTGGCAGTCAGTGGCTGGAGACTTCAAGGGCCTGCAGTGAGAAGCGTGAGTTGGCAGTGAAGAGAACTAGTCACCTGAAGTTTTATGTTTGAGCCCTTATCAGCAACAGATTTTTCTTATTCATTCCTCTGTACTTGTCAGCTACAATCCCACCTCGGCAAGTGCTGCCACAGAGGAACCATCAGTTTAAGTCCTAGTTTAAGTACTACGTTTCCTGTCCTGCAAACAAACATTCAAACAACTTAGCACTTGGCCCTGTTGAACCTCATGAACTTCACATGGACCCACCTCTCAAGCCCACCCAGGTCCCTCTGGATTCTGTTCCTCCCCTCCAGTGAGTCACTCACACCACACAGCTCAGTGGTGTTGGCAAATTTGCTGAGGGTGCACTCGATCCCGCTGTGCCACTGTTAAACAGTGCCCGTCCCAATGCCCAGCCCTGAGGAACACCACCTGTCACTGGTCTCCACTTGAACATGGAGCTGTTGACTCTGAGTGAAACCATCTACCTGTTCATTATGCACCAAGTGATCCATCTGCCAAATCCGTGTCTCTCCAGTTTAGAGACAACGATGTCGTGAGTGACAGCATCAAATGCTTTGCACATCTCCAGGCAGATAATGTCTGTTGTGCTTTCCTTATCCACCAGCACTGTAACCTCATTGTAGAAGACCACCAGATTTTTCAGGCATGATTTGCCCTTAGTGACTCCTTACTTTCCATATGCTTTAGCATAGTTTTTGAGGAGAATCTGCTCCATGATCTTGCCAGGCACTGAGGTGAGACTGACTGGCCTGTAGATTATGCTCTGTTGAGCACTGTCAGAAAAGCATACGGAAATGCTGCCCCCAGAAGAAACAGAATTGCTGGCCTGGTTTTCTACAACTGGAAACCAGAACGCTTGTCTCCTGGGGCCTCTGCCCAGGTGACACTGTAAATTTAAGTCATGTTTGGAAAAAGAAGGTGGGTTGCTTTTGCAGATTTGTGAAAATATAAACTATTGCCTTATGAAGACTGAATCAGCTCTGAAAAGAGCCAAAGGGCTAAACATAACAAGACAGAAAGCTGTGGAATATGTAAGGAAGACAGAACTGTTCTGGGTGCAGTGAACAGGCAGAGATGTTTGGGGGCAATCCATCTGCCTCAAATTCTTGATGTCTTGTTATTTCCTCCTCACTCAACTTTCTGGACAATTGCTGATCAGGTTATATTAGAATAAAGACTAACTCTGTCTTTTGCTGTCAGGAGACCATTGACTTTTGAAATGAATGCAGTTTGTGCTGTTTCACAGTACAACAAAAGTGGCATTAAGAAAAATGGAAAGAGTTGCAGTAATATTGATCCACCTGACTCTCTCCTGCAAAAATCACTTTCCTCTGTGTTATGTTCCAGATTAAAATTAAAACCATCAGAAATAACATCTGAAAAATTGTCTACTGCTGCTTGGCTGTTCTCAGTAACTGGGACTTGTACACTGCATATCTCTCAGTGCTCAACAGTCAAAAGGTTTGTGCAGCAATTTGAAGTGTCCTCCTGTGAAAACAGCGGCTCTGGCTTTAGAACTAGAGCACTACCATAATATTGTTTTTACCAGTTCAAGGTTCAGTTTCAATACAATAATAAATAAAAAACTCCGTTCAAGCAGTTCTTTAAAAATACAGTGGTTTAAAAAAGAAACTGCATAGATAGCAAGTATTCCTGTTTAGGGAAGTGACTAAAGGCTATACAGTCTCTCCCTTTTGTAAATGAGGAAGAGGAGAAAGAGAGAAATTACAAGAATCAGTCACTGCTGTCCTGAATGATGAAGTTGTCACTCAACATCCTGTAAGTGGCCTGGTCTGATCTGTAATGTGTGCATGCTGCTCTCAAGAAGTGGGTGCCTGCAGCACTTTCAGGTGCATCAGGGCTGGCAGTTCATTTTCTGATTCACTGTTTTTAGAAGCTGCATAACCAAGTATACTTTTGTCTAATTAGTGATAACCGTGATACTGTTAATATCTTCTGAGATAAGGGGGCTGAAATTTGTATACTTCTTTCAGAGTAAGAACAGTAGATTACCTTAAAAGCAAAGCCCCCTTGGAATAACAGTAACAAATTCTTGTCCTTCTTACGTTATGAATTTGACACATCCTGTAATATAAATAATATTATCCCAGAATCATGCTGTCCAAAGTAAGTACTTCCTGGTTATTTGAGATAACTTATTTGAGTTAAACTCTGTGAGCTGATTTGGGATTGAGAATTTCTTAGAATCTGGCCTCTGCTTCATGTGGGAATTTGGCAATGAGACAGCCCAACCCGGGTATATGTGAGCTGGAGAGCCCCGAGCAGTCTCTTTTTAAGTAACTGGCTTACCTAAAATATTCTTATTTCCAGCTTCCTTGCAAATCGTTAGTTAAGTATTGACTTTAGTTTTAGCTTCTGTTTATCTTTAAGAAGCAATGTCTTGAAGCTTCTGGGTACTATTTCTTTCTTTTCATTATGTCCATTGATTTATCAAAGGATATTATGTTGTGCTTCAGAGACTTATTCTCAGAATTTTAGTAAACTGGAAATTTGACAATTATAGGCTTTCAAACTTCAGATTGCACTTGTAATTGATCCAGTGGATTTCCCTCATATATTTCGTAATTAATAGAAAAGTAATTCTGAAAATGTAAATGTGTCAACCCAGTTATGACTTCTACTAAACTACCTGCAAAAACCAGAGAAGGTTATTCTCTGAAGGATATCCTGTTCAAAGTGAGGCTATGACTTTACGAACTGTTTTAAGGTACTGGGTTTAGGTAACCAGGTAAGTGGTCTGATAGACAAATGCTACTGGGAGACTGCTTTCAGTGAGAATAACTACCCACTCCCTCTCATATATGTACAGGGTGAAGCACCTTCATGGGTAATTTTTTTTTCTTCTGAGAAATAGCTAAGAAACCTCAGCAGGAGAGAAAAACTCTTCAGAAGTTGCACTCTCCACGTTTAGAGTAAGCTACATGCTGGAAGAAGTTACCTCAGCAGACGTATTTGTTGAGAGATGGCACCGTGAATAAACAAAAAAATAAATATCAGTTCATTCCCAAGACCTTGAATTTTGCTCCCATCTGTCCACAGGTTAGTAGTATTTGGGTTTTTTCAATTAACTTTCAGCCTTGAATTAGATCACTGCATGCCTGTGGTGCATTTCAGTACACATTCAATACTGTAAACCTGTTATAAAGAATGAACAGCATTTACTGTTCAACATTTTATTTTAAATATTCTTGGGGTGCTTTGCTTTACCAAGAAAAGGTATGAGCTCAAACTCATATGTTTTTCTGGGAAAAGTCCACAATAATTTCATTAGTGCTACTATAGAAGATCATCTGAGTTTACCCTTTGTGTATATGGGAATGAATTTTTAGTTGTCTTTATGGAGAGGTAAGAGATACAAGAAGGGAAGGTATTGTGAAAGGAGTGGAAAGGCATAAATAGCATGAGTGAAATCAAGCATTTTCAAATTTAACTTTTTTTTTTTTTTTCAATTTCAGTGTTGACAAAACTGGCATTAAGTTTGTCTCAGACTGGTTTTCTTTCCCTGAGTTTGTCAGTGAGTTTTCTTGGATGACAGACATATCCATGGATGGACAGACTGGATGTCAGTACATCATCTCAGCAAAGTTAGTCCAACCCAACCACAGCAGAAATGGCTTCATTTTCCATCTGCTTGTTTATTGGCATTCCCACCCTTGAGTCTTCTCAGAGCCCTCTCAGTGCTCTAATACATCACAAATACATCACCTGATGCGGCAGCCAAGACATGTGACCACATCCGCTCTGTCACAAGCAGTGTCTTTAGTCCCACGCTGAAGAAAACGCACTTCAAAACTTCTCTTCCTTTTCTAAACGTAATGGGATTTATTCATCACTGCATTAGTCTATTTTTCTGCTGCTATAGGTTGCTCTCAGAGGAGTTATTACTGGTTTACAGCAAGAGGTATCAAATGAGGTTGCTAAGACATGCAGATGAAAAACAGCCATGAAACAGGCCTCCCCATTTGTCTGCTCCCTTCCAGTTTCTAGCTGTGCAACATCCACGTGGTCTCTCTCCATGTAATTTCACTGATATTCACCTCTGATTTTCACATTTCTTGTCATTTAGACCCCATTTAGGTGTTCCTATGATTCATCTTTTTTGTATATCAGCTAAAGTATACTCTCTTCTTCATAGCTCTTTCTATTTAAATTCGCATTCCTACTTGTGCCATTAAAACTTAATTACCATCCAACTGTGCAAAGCATTTTGGAGCATCATCATGGAAAATAAACTGCAGTACCTTGTAGCACTGTAAATAAGTGTAGTTAAAGATTTGGAAATTGGGGTGTTTCCTAACATCATTCACACTGCTGGTGTGTCCTTATTTATTTTCTGTAGAAATCACTAAATTACAGGTGTAAAAAAACCCATGAAAATTACAGGGAAAAATCACCCAACTTCAGTGCATTCCAGCATTTCAAAGCCAAGATCATCTACTTTTAATGGTGTCCAAAGGCCAGCATCCCACTGCTCCCTCCAATTCCCATTTATGAATTATCAGGCATGGATGGATAAACACAGCTGAGCTCAAGTTAACTCTTTCCCAAACTATGGGCCAGTCGTTGATAATTTTGATTTTGAGAGCCTGTCTGTTGATTTTAGATTTTGCTACTTGGACAGCTGATTTTCAGAAAAGCAAACAAAACACCCATTTCATAATTTGCTTTATTTCTGCAAACAATACCTTTGTCTTCCCTGCCAGTGCATGTCCTTGTCAGGTAAATTTAACTTTGGAGTCTCTTTTTTCATCAAAGATCCAAAGGTTTTGGATCTTTGATGAAAAAGGGATGAGGCTGTACAACATCCTTGTCCATTCACTCAAGTTCATATTGGCTTCCCTTTCACTGCTGTAATTTCATAGACGAGTAATCCCTCCCAAGATAGCCAGTAGCTTAAGGATGTTTTGGCTTCCTGATTCTTCCTGCTGATAATAGAGGAATTGCAGGAGTTTAAAATTTGTCATATCCACTTCTGTGTGTAACACAGGCAAAATGGAGAAATTCACCCCAGCTGCCTGCTAAAATCCAGCTTTAGAAGAGCTATGCTTCTATTACTCAGCTAAGTCTGGGTCATATATAAAAAATGCCAATTCACCAACTTAGTGGTTAAAAATTGACAGGAACTGACAAACAAAAAAGATACTGACCTTGTTTTCTTATTTTAAGTTGTCAGTGATTCTTTCAAATAATGTCAGGGACAAGTCTCATTAAATTTTTCCACTCTGTTTGAGAAGAGGGTGTGAAACAAATTCCTCAGCATGTTAAGAGATTACATTAAAGTCAATATTGCCTCTTTGGTCAGGTGGGTCAGTTTTGGAATCAATCCAGTTTACTTTTATAAGTGAAAGCCTTTAGAGGAATTTCTACCCCACCCAGCCAGCTAGCACACCTTTGTTTAATGTTTTGAATCCTGCCTGGCTCCAGCAGATAATATCCATATTTATTGATACAGAGCTCTGGTGTGGCTATGACCATAAACTCTTTGTGCTCAGCAATCTCACCCCAGTCATGTGCTGAAGGAAGCAGGTGACTGGCCTTTGCCTCCCATCACATCCTTCAGTATGAAGGTGATATCTCTCTACAACCAGTGAGTACAGAAAAGATGCAAACAGGTGTTTTCAAGAGGCAGGAAGGAAGGAAGAAAAATAAATAAACCTGAGGCTGCAAGAGAGGAAGAAGGTTGTGACACACTGTCCTTGCTTTCTAATATCTTCCACTTTGAATTTTACCCCAGTCCTGTGACCAGCAAATCCTGTCTGTCTCAGATCCAACTAAAAGGGCTTGTGACTGCTCTAGAGAGTAGGACTAGAAAGTTACATTTAAAACAAATAATAACAAATCAAGGGGATATTCATTTAACAAAGTAAAGTTTGCCATCAAGAGTTTTCCTGTGGATAAGCTCTACTAGGGTTTGCCAGCTTTGCACAATCAACCAAAGGTCTATGAGTCATATTGGCTTTTTTCCATATTGCAGGAACACCTCTGTGTTCACCAAAGACTTCAGTTGCTGCTGTAGCATCACACCCTTTTGTTTATGTCCTTTGATGTTTATGTAACCTTAAGTCTTGAGCCAATGACAAAGGTTTTGTATTTTTTCACTAAAAACATCAGCCCGTGTTTAAAAACAAAACAAAAAGCCTAGCCCTTTCCCTCAAAGAGGCCAACTCAAAAACTTCTGAAACAAAGATCTTTAAAACCTGTATCTCATTTTGGCATGTTAAAAAAAAAAAAAAAAAATTAAAAAATCATGGGTTTCTGTCTAAACTAACTTCCTGCCAGTATTTACACGAGTACCATACTTTAAATTATGCAGACAATATCATTGACATTGATATTTTTGCTTCAAAACTTACACATATGCTCATACATGTTTATATACTATCCAAACAGAGGGATATCTATATGTTGTTGTAATGAGAAGGATAAGAATTGTTTTTAAAAACAAAGTTAGGTGGCTTTATTTCCCTTTTTGTCCCATCTTATGAGTAAAGTAACTTTCAAATTGCACTTACTAGTTCATGCAAAACTGACCAGATCTACTTTGAATTATCATCGGAATTCACACAGTTGAAACCAATTAGAATTCAATAAAGAAATCTGCCGAGCAAAGGCTTAAACAAGAGCACCCAGCTTGGCAGGAAAAAATCATATATAGTCTCTACTAAAAGTACCATATTTATATACAGCCTTGGAGTTATACAAACTTGGGCACTAAATTCATTGCAAACAATCCAAGCAGTCCTGAGGCAGTGAAATCTCCCAGAGAATATCACTGCCTATTTCCAAGCACAGGTTTTAATCACAGAATCACTACCTGCTTGTTTAAGTTCACCCTGCTGCTTAAACACCTTCACTTATGTCCTTGCCATAAGCAAAGTCTCTGCTGCTTCAGCACCCAATCTCAGCCCTCTTATACAGCCTGGGAAGGAGCACGTTTCAGAGCACCACATGGTGAAAATAGAAGTAAATCTGTAAAACACAACTGACCACGCAGATGGTTACAGGGTAACCACATCAGTAAATCCAGAGCAGAAGAGAGAGCCGCCAACAGGTCATATTTGAGATACAGATTAGGAAATTATGGAATAAGGAAAGAAAATGCCTGTTTTATGATTCCCCGATACTTCACTTCTTACTGCACTTTTGAGCAAAGCTTCCCGCAGTAAAGCTCTTTACCTCCTGAGGAATTTGGTAAAATCCTCCGCTTGGCAAGTCTGCATTGACACTAGCAGTGTCCTGTTGGCTGTTCTCTACCTCAAGGTTAATTCTGCCAAGACTAATTCTTCAGCAAACTGATTAATACTTATCGGTCATTGTCACAAAAGAAATGGCATTTCTGACTTTGTTTGAGGCTCTCAGAACTCACGAAAAGCAGGCACAGAAGCTAGAAAAAAGTGTTTTAAAGAACAGGAAAGAAAATATACAATGTAACATGTGCCACAAATCCAGCTTTGTTGGCATTCGCGCTGCCTTAAATTCTGATTAAATCTTGGATAGATGGTTTAAAATAAAGGAGGAAGTTAATGTCTCAAGCCATTATCTTGGCTTTTTCATAAGATATCAATATTTCAAAAGTAAGAAAATTAATTTGGATCCTTCAACCAAAAAAAAGCTGAATTTGGCAGAGGGGTAGAAGTTTTATTTTGTCAACAAGTAGTGACATTTTTCTCCTATTTAAATAACAGAAGGTTTGTGTACAACTTCAACTACTAGCTGTCTCAATTAATTTCTCCAAGTTAAAATATTTTTCAGTATCATTGTTTCTGACCTCCAAGGAATACTCACAAGACTTTTACTTCTGTTTACAGTCAGAGGCAGTATCAGGATATTGTGTGCGGAATTACTAATTGTATAGCTTTGGGTTCCGGTTGGGTGGTTGGTGATTTTTGCTGGGGTTTTTTTTTTTTTTGGGGGGGGGCGGTGATTAATAGTTTGTCTAAGCAAACTACTTTTTTGTATACATATATATCTTTACCTTTTATCCCTCACATGCAATTGAATTCTTACAAGGGAGGGCAGGAAATCAGTGTGTGAGATCTGTCAAACTCTCTCTAATCTCACCCTCTTTAAGCCTGCATCTCACAGCTAAAGCTTGGCACCATATCCTGTCTCTTACTTTCTCATCTGCTGCGCTGACACAGCCAGCTGACCTCAGCTGGGCCTGCTGTCCAAATGCATCAGAACCTCAGGGCACTGGAAAGAGGTCACGGCGTTGTACTGGAGCTGGAGATGTGCTGCTAGACAGGGCCCCATCGTGAGACAAGCCCTGCTAGAAGATACAATCCACTTTTGCAGCATTATATCCCAAGTCCTTCTGTATTACATATATAGAGAGAGGTAGATATACAAAATAATTCCCTTCCTGCAGCCCAGTGTATGAGCTTGCACTGTGCAAGTGCTTGCTTACTCACCTTACTCAGCAAGGAAGTGCACTGTGAGAGGAGAGGGGGGAAAAAAGACAGTTCTGTTCTAAAAGTATGGTAATATATCATCCTTTTTGAAGCTTGAAAAGTCAGTCTGGATTTGTTGCATACATTTGTATTTTCTCAAGCTCTCAGCACTCTTGCAGGGCTGGCTTCCCTGCAGCACAGAAAGTTGCTCCACGGGCTTTACAGGGAAGCACACTTCTCAGCTGCACGCTTTTCACAGTAACGCCTGATCTAATAGTTTTTGGGTTGGGTTTTTGAACCTGCCTTACAGAAAATCATACCTTCTTTTCCTCAAATGTTGATGTACAGGCAGCTCTTGTACCAAAACGTGTGGTTAAAACTACTGAGAAGAAGCATAAATGAAAGATACAATGTACAACTATTGGGAAAATATTCTAGATACAAATAGGGTTTTCAATGTATCAGCAGAAAGCCATGAGCAGGCTAACTGGGACGGTTATAGCCTAACTCCAACTAGAAATTAGACTTTCATTTGTTAGCAGGGAAGATACTCAGATGTCTAATGACCAGTATCAGAGTGCTGGAAGGCCTCCTAATGGTCCCTTCTGGCTTAAAAATTAACAGATACAAGTTAAGAGTCTGTAACAGCTGGAACCCACTAACAGACACTTGTTTATTGGTACACTTTGGCTGGGTGAGTCTCTGGAAAGTACCTGTGTAGCATCAGTACCTCCACAACAAGGCAAAGCTGCCTTCAGAGTAGCTTCCTTACCCACCAAGTTTTCTAAACACAGTAAAACTAGTACAAAATCAATCAAACCTGAAATTTTAAATGACCTTTCTATATTAAACATAGTAATTTCTATTAATCCAATGCAGTGCTCTTACTAGAGGTCTTAATTTCTTTTTCTTTTAAGGGGGTTTTACATTATTTGAAGTTTACCCAGAAAAGCTTACAAACCCCATATGCTCTGTTTTATTACTGAGTACAATTCATTCAATACACTCTGAAGGAGAAAGATACAAAACTTTGTAATTTAATTCTATTGTGTACTCAATGGATTAATTTCTAGATGAAGAGCAACACAAATCAGTCATGTCTGGTGATCAACAGTGGGTATTGTGGTAGATGTCTCATGACCAATGTCAGAATCAGATCTGTATTTGCTGTATGGATATTCTGAGAGATAAGGGACCTGCTTGGAGGAAGAAATCATTCAAATCAACATACAAATGATCTAGTGCAACAGTCTGGTAATCATAATCACTTTATTAGTCCCTAAAACTTGATGTTTGCTACTGACTTTGGACTAGCACTGTTTGAATTCTAGTCATGGATTCAATAGGACATATGGAAAAAAATGAAGGAGGGAATATAAGTGTTTTTTCCCTCAAAATAAATACTAAAGAGAGAAAAAGTCGTTGGAGGAGATTTGAAATTAGAAATGGACAGCTATAGGGTATGGCTTGGATTTAAGGTAGGACTTGAGGATATGATTGGATAAGATTGGATTCTGGCTCTGCCAGGCCAGACTTAAGGTAGTACCGGTGTGAACCATCCGGTTTACCAAGGGGACAGTTTTAGAAATAATTAAGTTAGTTCAATTCAGGAATATAAGAGTCTAAAAGAAAAAGGTGTGCCTTCTTAACAAATAGGGGAAAAGTTGGTTCGCTTCTAGATTGAAGCCCGCTATGGAAACACCAGTTATTTTTGGAAGAAAATGTGGCAAATATCGTATGCAAATTTCTCAAGAGAGAAAAATGAAACAGCTAAAAACTTACTTGAAACGTTCCTAGAACCGCGCCTCAGCCTTTTGACATGATTCTTATAAATAACCATTTCAAAACATGCTGCTCTATTTTAAAATATGATTTGTTGTGATCGACTCCCACTATATTGTAGGTCTTACGTTATAAACCAAAATGTCCCTTGATCTAGCGAGGTGTTGGATCTAGTGAGGGGCGTTAATTTGTATAAGGCTGGGGGGAGAAGGGTGTTTGGGGGGTTGTTGTTTTTAGCTCTGTAGCTGTTCTATAGGAATGAAGTGTGTCGTGACGAGGGGCTCCACCTCGGAACGGGGACACGTTTATCTCCTTATCAGGTTTTCAATTCCATGACAAAGCCTGGCAGGATTTTCTGCAGTTAAATAAACGGGGGGTAATGCGATTCTCGCCGCCGGGAGGTACCTCGGTACGGAATGCCCCGCTCTCGCTGACGGACCCTCTGCCGAGGCGGCGGCCCAGATCCGGCCCGCAGGCCCGGCTCCCCCCGAGGCCCGGCCCGCCCTCCGTCCAGCGGGGCCCGGCGGCGGCCCCGCTCCCCGGGGCCGGCAGGGCTGTGCCCGGGGCCGTCCCGGCC
>VXAY01003121.1:0-64195 GCA_013399855.1 Oxyruncus cristatus | reverse complement strand
GGGCGGAGAGAGAAAGGGGGTCGGCAGGGGTCGGGGCGCGCCGCGGGAGGCCCGGCTGCGCCGCGCGGAGCTCTTCGGAGCCCGCTCTCCCACTTCGCGCCCGCTCCCTTCCTGCCGGGGCTGCGATTCGGGAGCGTCCCGGCCTCGCCGAGCTCTCCCGGCGCGGCCACGTGGAGGCCCCTTGGCTCGGGGGCCGCGGGGATTCGCGGGGTGTGCGGGGAGGGAGCTGCCCTGCGGGACCCCGGAGGACGCTCGTAGTACTTGGCAATAATATTTGGGGGCAGTAGGGTGGTTGTGGATGATGAATGAGCCCCGCGAGTGAACCTTGCTGGGCTCGGAGTTCCGAGTTCGCTTTAGCAACTGGGGGAAAAGCAGTCGGGCCGTAACCTGCACATACCTTAGGGGTGAGAGATGCAGGGTCAGGAGGCTTTTGTCACTGGCTGTAACGCGGACAGAAATAAGGGGCGAAAATAATTGATTTCCTGTTCTCAACCATTACAACTGCTTACGCTGCATCCTTTGGAAACACACACCTAACGTTGCAACTTTGGAATAAAATCAGTGTTCAAAATCTTCACTTATCTTTGTCGTTTTTGGGGCCCTCTGTAGAAAGTGCTCGTGCCTGCTAGTTCTTAAACTCTTGCCTCTGAGCAAGAGTTGCCAGAGTTAGAAATAACTCTGGTTTCTAACGCTCTAAACACTGTATAAGTAGCGATCGTAATGAGGGTTTTTTTATTAAGATAGGATCTTGAAACACTGAGGGAACCTGTGATAACCTCAAGTCTGAGAAGTGCACACTTGAAGGCCTGGTTAGTTTTCAGACAAGCAGAAGCAATTGTCACCTGGTTAACAAAAGTAATGCCTCGTGTGTGCGAACTGGCATGTTCTTTATCCCTTTGGGTAGTGACTGATGCAATGACATAGAAAACTATTTCTGTGCAAAACAAGTGTCATATTTGGTTTCTAAAATTTGATTTTAACAATTACTTCCTTTACTTGGGAAGATGCCTTCCTTTAACTGCATAGGGGAAGTAGGTGTTCGGTGTGGACTGATGCTACTGAACTCCAAGAATCAGACTTATTAATGGTTACAATTTAGGCTGATACTCTGGTCTGGTAATGTAAGAAAATAACGTGAAAAAGTTCTGTGGTTTCCAAGAATGTTGACAAGTGTCTCTATAGACTTTACTAGCTAAGTTCTTGTTCTGTAATAATGGTTAGAATAGAATTGGTGATACTGTCCTGCAACACTTCTGTTTTAAACTGCTTTCAACTTTTAAGTTTTGAGAAAAAAAGTATGCAACCGTGCATTTTATTTCTAAAGAGGAATAGAGCCTGTATGTGTGTATATATCTGTAGACTCTGAATTAATCATGTATTTCGGTGAGATTAATAGTGACAGTTCCATATGGAGATGTGCCTTAGTGTCCACAGAGGGTGGATGTAGAGGGATCATACACAGTTGTCTATCTGGAATAGGCAACGTGAGAAGAGATTCTGGCTACACAAGAAAAATTCTCCAAAACAATGAGGTTTGTTTTAATTAATACTTGTGTAGGTCTTTGTGCTTTCCAGATTGGCTTAAATAAAAGCCGGGTACTAAGTTTGCAACATATATCCAGTCAATCGTAAAATGTGCAATTACAGCAAAGTTGTGGTTTAAATCAGTGCAAATATGCTCACAGGCTTTGTCTTAAAATTTGTTTTTCCCATTGCAAGAAATAATCTGATGAAATTGGATCATCAGGGTGATTCAGGCATGTTCCAGAAAGTTTATGTGAAAAAGCAGGGATCGTGGTGCTGACCATTATCTACTACAGTGCTTAGAAATACTTTATAATTGGTGATCTCAAACTAAGATTTATGCGATGTGACAATATCCGTCTTCTAGAGTTACATGTGAAAAGTCAGCAGGAGAATACTGACTGCCTGTGGTACTTGGGCCTTGTATGTTAATAAACCATTCCTTTAGAATCTTCAGGAGCACACCTTGGTAAGATACTTTTCATGTAGTTGACTTGCACAAGCAACATAAAATGTATGCCCATGAAAAAAATGAATAAATCCAGTTTGGCATAGATGTCGTTTGTGGTCCTCAGTAAGTCAGTCAAGCAACTGTAATTTAGCTATTTCTATTCATAATACATTTTTTGCAAAGCAATGGCTGATTCAAGTATGAAGAAACCTTTTAACTAGTGCCCAGTTCACATGAACTTCAAACCTGTGTGTATATAGTCCCAAAGGAAGTATGTTTGGACTTGTTTGCCTTGGCTGTCCAGTTTTAATGTTGTTTGATCATGATTGTGCCTATTATAAAGACTGCTATTCCTGTCTCTGTCACACTTCTTACAGAAGTGGAAGTTTATTTTATTATAGGGGCACTTAATCGGTGATAAGGTTTTTTCACTCTGGGTTTTGAAACATTTATGTGTTTTCATCAGGTGGAATTACTGAGTTAAAATTACACAAGCTAATTAAAAGATAAACTCCGTGAAAGTTTTTCTGTCGAGTTACAATTCAGTCCTTAACTGTGGCAAAACTCAGTGAAAAGATCGTGGCATCTGTACAAACTGTTGCACAGCATCAGGACAGACGTAACTGCGTGTCACCAGTGAGAAGGATACCAGAACGAGAAAACCTCATTCCCTTTTCTTCACAGTGACTATCAACTGTCGGAACGTTTGCTGTTTCATAGCATGTTATTTTATGGCATGGTTCCAGAACTGTCAAGTGAACGCACCTTGACTTTTTGTAACACATTTAAAAACGTCAGTAGAAGTTCCAGAGAAGGAGAGCTTGGCAGGTGTGCTTTGTACGGGACTGAGCTTTAGGTGCAGGGCGAGTTCTGTGAATACTGAGAATTTATGCCTTTTGGGAAGCAATTTCTGTTTTCCTGATATGAAGAAAATCAGTATAACTTCCTGTTTTTTTCTGTGGGAGTCCAACTTAATTTCAAGAGCAATTATTTAGAACAGTTTTATCACAGGAAAAGTATTCATCTTTGCGGGTGGGCTACTGAAGTTATCTTAAATGAGAACTAGTAATTTTATCTGGCTGATAAAGGCCTAAGGTAACAAGACTTGATGCAGAAAGAATTTAGATTGTTCTTAGGTCATTCTTAAATTGCAACTGAGATATTATTTGAAATACACCTAATAAAGTCAAGTAAGGAAATGTGTACCAATTAGGCTAAGCTGATAAAAATATTTTTTTTTTAAAAGTTTCAAAAACTGATTGAAATGCTGGAAACCATGTCCTGCCTACACTGTAACCTCCTAAGGGAAGGAAAGGTATGCCCTGCATCAGTCCACCTATTCATAGTATTTTATGTGCTATTGAATCAGTACCATTTCTCCAGGGTTTTTTGATGTAATAAAAATCTGAGGAGTAAAGTTTTTTGAAGTCGTTTTGTTTTGTTACCTCTTGTGATAATCCAAAGTCTGTACAGGTTTTAATACCCAGAAAGACGTGGAAGATGATTGTTTCCTGATGTCAGTTTCAAAAGCTTACGAGAAGAAGGGATGTTGGAATCACGTGTAGGGTGTTATACCCATGCTGGGGGACACGGTTCATTTCACTGGAAATGTTCTCCTCTTCTAGATACCACATTGTGCTGCCTCATCTTCTCTTCCTTTCCTGGCTTTGTCACATTGCTGCAGAGGAGGAATGACTCAGCTGTTGTGCTTTTTCTCTCAGCTATCGATGACCCAGGAGCTTCCTTCTCTGACTATCACCTTTGCTGTAGCCTCATGAAGTTTGCTATAGAAACCTGCCCCTCTTCTGTGTTGACAGTCAAATCTCAGTATTAAGTAATCTATCATATATATACAAAATGTGGAATATTAACTAGAGAGGAGTTACAGCTCTATAGTGTCTGGACTATTAAGAGGTACAGGAAATTGTATTCTGTAAGCATTGGTGCTTAGGTGATAAAGAGACATGGTTTTGAAGTCACTAATATTAGGTAGATAAAACAATCTAGAATTGCGATAAAGTCCATGTAATACTGGAAGTTGATGTACAACTATGATCATGCCTGAAAGCCATTAATCAATCCGAGTCCTGTGGTTAATTAGGTAAGATAAAACTCATATGTGAGATAAAATGCTCATAAGATAAAGAATGTATGAAAGAAGTTTTATTCAAGATTGCAGAATTTGCATAGAATTGTATATACTCAACAGAGACTTTGTGCAGTGTTTCTGCATGTAGGTTTTAAATGCTTTAGAAATAGTTTCCAATTACAGTTCCTAGTAAAGACCTCTATAATAAAACACAAATTCCAGACAGGTGCTGTCATACAGCTTATATATAAAGATAGATATCTCAAGATTACCTGACTTGCACCGCATTCATAGAATGATCTTTAGTATGATGATTATTAATGGACAAAAATAATACCTTGAATTCTGAAAGATAACTGTAAATGATAGATTATTTACAGCTGGTGATTTGATAACTATAAATAGCTCCTCTTATAACCAAGCTAGCTGCTGATAATAACGTGCAACCATACTAAGATTGATGTAACAAAGGAAAAATACATGTAATCTTCAAGGTAGTCTCTTTGAATAGACATTCTTCAATTTGATTCTTGATGTGGATTTTTTTTTTTGGAGTAATACTTATCTATTAATATTGATATACATTTTAAATGGGACAGAGTAGCACTGTTTCCTGGGATGACTGGTTCTAGGGTTTTTCATGATAGTAGCCACATGGCATTTGTACAACTGAAAGCTGAGTTCAATTCACCTTGCAAATAATGCCACAACTGAGTGTTTCTGTAAGGGAGAGTAGTGAGTAGGGATGTATCTTAAGTCTTTGCCACTGTAGGCACTGCTTCATTCATATTCATTCATACACAGCAGTCCAGAAAAGCTTCTTTACTGTCAAGAGGAATATTGTACTCTATATTTCACCGGATGGTTACATTACTTCTCAAGGCTTTATGCAATTTCTGTAATCCATTCCTGCCAAGGAAGACCTCTTTTCATCAGGGCTTCACTACCCTGATAAGTACTCTCATTCCATGAAATGCAAACAGTATCATTTAGGCCATATATATTGGCTAGTTCTTTTTGCAGAATATAGAAGCATTTTTTTTGCGCTGACCTGAACATCAGTCTGTAGGAGACAGTATCTCAGACTGAGAGTACAATTTTAAATTGTACTAACTTACATTAAAACAAGAAATGCTACTTTGCTGCAGTCCAGCTAATGTGGTAGCCTTGCATTAGTGCATTTTGATGCTAAAAATAAAATATTTCTAATTATTTGATGTCTGATAAGATGCGTAAACAGGACTGTTCATCATTCCTGTTCTGAAACGTGTTTTGAGGCAATTTTCTAGCGGAGGCATTGTGTTACATTAGCAGTGTCCACTTGCTCTCAGACCATATATTCAGTAAACACACAGTAGTTGCAGCAGGATGTATATACAAAGTTCATCTTTTCATTGTAGTATACCCAGAGGTAATTATTTTTCTCCAGAGTTACTGTCTTTGTCCTCCAGATAAGAGTTTGTGAAGTGTGTGGTCTAAATTTATGCATCTGGATTTCACAGAATATTCTGAGTTGGAAGGTACCCACAAGGATCATGAAGTTCAACTCTTAAGCCCATGTGGGGTCAGAGATTAGCTCAGCCAATATCGGGGTATCTGCCCTTTCAGAGTGAGGTACAGAGTCGGAAAAGTTTATTTTTAGTAGCTCTAGGCAAAAATTCCTATGCTGGCTTCTGCTAACTGTTTATGTTCAGCAGTAGGGAGAGGTATGTGAGGGGTTTATATGACTTCAAAGAACAGATTAAGATAAGAAGCTTTAATAGGAATGCAGCAACTATATCAAATTATTATTCTGTTTGCTCTGTATCAAACTTTGTGGTTCAAATGAACTGCAGTAAACAGTTAGGCTAGGTGATGTAAAATACTTTCACGGTCTCTGAAGACCATACTTTGTCTTGTGTTCCTTAAAGAAAATGCTGTTTTGTCAGTGCTAAGTGTCTGCATTTGTCTAATGACAGACTGTATTATGGTACATTAACGTTTTGGCACAGAGGAACACCACAGTTAGTCGTATAGTTTAAACCAACAACCCCTTAAAAATGTATCGATTTAATTTTGGAGGGGGGTTGCTGTGTTTTTTGTTTTGTTAATTGGACTGTGGACAAATCAAAATAGTGTTTTGGAATAAGGCAGCATACTGCTGTTGTGTTCTTAAAGTAGTAGTAAAATTGAAAAAGACAAATTGTCACTTATTTGTGGAAAATTCTGAGAGTTTCTGCAAATAAATTCATTTACTGGAATTTTGTCTCTTATTGTAGCTTAATTGTTAACAGTTTAGAATGTGGACATGAAAGGCAAGGGATTAATTGCATTTTATAAACAAAATATTCTCAAAGTGAAACATCAAGGGGAGTACATTGTTCTTCAAATAAAAGGAATTTATTTTAACAGTGAAAAAACCCACATTTTTTGCTGAATTTTTGCCCATATCTTATCAAGTATGTCATATTCCAGGCAGTGATTGAATAGTGAAATACCAAAATGATACCTCATGTGCTCTGCAGTTTTTTGTTCTGTACGTGCAGTTATGGTTTGCTTCAGTTTTACTTTTCTTGACAAGCAAAGCAAGATCCTTAACATTTCTGCCTCACATGTGACCTGTAATACAGTTTTTGAACATTACGTTTACATTATAAGAGTACTTGTGGTGTCATCAGAAATTTACAAATTTGGCTTATCAAGTTGGAAATATTCCTTTGAGGACACGGTTATGTTGGTCAAAGATTGGCTATATTGTTAGCCTTGGCAAATTTCTGAGAAAAAAAAGGTATTTATATTAAAACCTTTATTATTCTGGGACCAAGTTATGAAGTTTCCCCCTGTATTGAGAACATCTCTGATCAGGGATGTGTGTATAATATTCCTAGGTATGGATGACAAATACCATTGAAGTATTGTCAGTATTTATTGAAGTATTTCAACTCCTTAACCTGGCAGTGAGGTGTCCTGCTAAAGGACAGCATGTTATTCTAGTGATCTAAAAATAAGAAAAGCAAGGCCTCTGAGTTTTTTTAGCAGCACACAAATGTTTAGGTCTCTTCAGCTGTGATTAACTAGAATCAAAAAGTTTGTCTGTTCTCAGGATTAAACTCTCACACTGTCTAATGATAATTTAAGCTGAGCTATTTTTTATGTTTAAAAGAAGCTTGGAGGTGTAGATGGACTGTATCTGTCTGGATTCTTAACTGGTGCTTCCAGTGGTTTTTAGTTTTGCTGATGTGTATCACTTCGGTTTCTGTCAGTTTATCCTGATGGTTTAAGCCATCTTCTACCACAGCTCTGTTTTGTAGTCTGTTAATTAGTTAAACAAGTAATTTGAAATACAGTAGTTTTAGTTGGCTTGATTTTGTAGAAAAGATGTGCAACCCTGTTCACATGATTCATTTCCTTTGGATAGTTGTAATATGATCACAGTCAGTCAGGTATTTTGTAGTCTGGCTGTGATACGCTCAGCAGACTGGAAGGAGCTGAGGTACTCAATTACAGTAGCGAAAAGAGAGGGAAGGAGGGAGGATATTTTTAACAGAAAACGTGGAGTAATAAAGCATTTGTTACAGAATCTCATATTTACATTCTGTGATTCCTAAATATTTTTGAAGTTGAACCCATACAGGTCACAACTATTGACCCTTTGATTTTAGAGGCACATGCCTGGTTTCATTTTGTTTCAGCTATGAGTGGCAAAGAGCATAAAACACCTTTCTCCGAGAAATTTGATAACGTGTAATTTCAGTGGTAGGCTGCCAAACCATTTCTGTTCATCAAAAAGAGAACTACAAATATTTTACCATTGCGGAATGTGCCTTTTGCATAGTCAGGATAGTCTTGTTCTTCCAAATTACTGGATTTGGTTTGAGATACACTTACTGATCATTTGTGTTAAATGTTAGAGACAGCGAGTAGCTTTTTTTTAGTTTCTTTTTAAAACTGTTTCTTTTACCATAGTATGGCAGTAGAAACAATTTCAAATTTTCATTCTCAAAAAATCAGAAGTTGATTCATTTGTGTATTAACTAAAGTGGACAGGTTTCATATAATTAGGAGGCTCTCTTGAAGTAGTAGGTTACTGATAAAAAGTATTCTTTCTCTACAGAAATGGGTTATGGAAATTACAGAGAGTCTGGAGAACTAATAGGATCATGTAAAATGAAGAAAGCCCCAATAGCAACAATAATCAATGAAAATGAAAGATGTCAATGATCCAAGGAGTGACATAGGAAACATTAATGGCCCAGTGATCCCACTGAGAAGGGCGGTGACCACACTGATATTAACCCAACCCACAGTTAGTCCAGAAAGTCATTGTAATTAAAATTATAATGAAAGGAAAACAATTACACTCAAGAAAAATTATAAAGGAGCATCCATATTTCAGGAAAGGCACTAGAGGAAGTATGTACCAAATTAGTTACTGCAAAAGCCAGGAACTTATATTGCATTAAATTACGATGCTACACAGTGTAGTGTAGGTTAGATAGATCTCATTGCAGCATAGTTTTAGAAACACTGCAGACTCGGCCCCACTTGCCATAGGATCTGTCCTTACCTGTCTGTGTTGCCATTAGAATGTACCTGCAATTGCAAGGTGATGGACACAGGGAAGCACATCTATATAATATTTTTAAGATTGCAATTTTAGCCTATCAGTATTTCTAATTTGGTTGGCTAAGAAACCATCGCTGCTTGCATTTTATTTTAAGGCTCTAAGGATTGTGCTTCCTTTCCCCTCTTCTGTCTTTAATCTTGCACTAAGAGTAATATTGGGTATTCATATATTTTCATTATTTCACCTCAAAGTTGTCCCTTCAAAGTTCTCTTAATACCTTGTTAAGAAAGGTTAGTAGTTCATAGTAAGTGATTTTTTAAGCCAGTCACTATTTGTATCAGTTTGAATGGTTGCTTCAGTCGTCACACAGATCTGTAATGAGTAGCCATGTAGATCTTTCAGAATAATCTTGGCTAAAATCAATGAGTTCTAGAAAATGTCATGACTTCTGTTGAGGTCTCACTAGGAATGTGGTGAACATAACACATTGGTTCAGCTGGACATTTGGGCATTTTCTTCGTGGATTTGCCTGTTGAAATATGTAAAACAATTTCTGTCATGTGTCAGACAGGTTAAGTGTTGCTTCTGAATTTGCCAAGACATCTTCATGAACACTTTTGTCTCCCACAATTACTGAACAAAGACACGTTCGGGAGCCCACTAGTTCAAGATGTGAATGGTTCCAGTAGCTGCTTGTTGTCTTAGTAGTAGTACTCCTGGTTTGTATTCTTGACTGAATGAATTTGTTAACAAGAATTTGAATGGCATGTTGACAGAGGGCCTTATAAAAGTCTGTGATGGTGATTCATTAATTAAATCTATTTAAAAATGCAGATCTGAGTCAACGGTTTATGTTGTCAAGTAAAGAATTTGAAACCCCTTAATTCCAGAAATGGCCTTTGTAGTCAGGCACTAGTTTGGCATAGCATATGTAAGAGAAGCATTCTTTCATCCCATCTTTCAATCTACTTTCATAATTGATAGCTTTTGTAAATTTATTTTTATGTTTTTTTTAAAGTGAGAGAAGTCATCAGCTTAACAGTAGACATGCATGATTCATTTTTGGATCGTAGCTGTGATGCAGGGGTTCTTATTTTAATAGTGGAGGTATTAAGAACACATCAAAGTCATGCCTTTTAACATACCACAAGTAGTATATCGTAATGCAAGGATGGAAAAGTTATCGTGGTTTAAGTTAATAGTAAGAATGACAATAATGCAACTGATTTTAACGCTTTATTGGAAACATTGTTATATTCTGTTTTGAAGGGAAAACTTTCAACAGGAAATACGGCCAGTGTTGCTTTTTCATTGTTATTTGAGTACATTTTGAAGTGACCAGTTGTTTTATTTGTGCTAGATCAAAATATTCTGTTAGACTGCACATCAGTAACTGGTGTTCCCACCTAAATCAAGGTGGCTCTTTTTTGTGTGGGCTGTGGTGTTTGTGCAGCTGCGCAGTGAACCAGATAGGAAAAGTAATCTGTCTTGAAAATAATCTTCTTTTCTTTTTCTAGGCTATTTTTCAGCAGAATCTAGTTGTACAGCTGCACAGTGAACAGATCAGCAAACAAATGTGCTGGTATGCAAAAATGGTTTTGTGGGAATGGGAATGAAAGAGTGAAGCTGTGGGGGAGGGCAGAACTGCTGATTTGAGTGCAACGCTGTCTTAAAATATTCTTTGAACATCAGCCTTAGTTCTAACCAAAACATTTGCTTACTTTCAGTAGAAAAATTAAATATTAAAATGCAGGTGTAACTGGATTGTCTTTCAAGTATTTCATCCTTATAAGCTCTGGTTGGTACCTTAATAGGACTTAATTGAACAGTAGAATATTGGCACAAAAGCAAGCTAGCTCTGTTATAGATTTTGTGCATTAATAGCTGTTTTATGGACTACATACAGTTTCTATATGAACGACTGAAAATTAATTCTTGGCAAGAAGAACTAACACTTATAGAGCTTCCAACTATTGTGAAGTTTTTGTATTCTTGTGAGCTCTGAGAAAGAGCCTGTTCTCAGCAATTTCTTACAAATAACTAACTGTCCCTTTGAAGAAGGCTGTCCATTTTTTTATCCATTCCAAATAAAATAAATGCCCCTTTCTGGATAACCGAGCGAGTAGATTGCTACTGTATTGGTTTAGGATCTTTTTCTAGTATGCTTGGGACTTGGCATTTCAAATACTTCACAGCTGAGATTTTTAAAAAATTTTCATGGTGTGTTCAGTTATGCATAAATGCTTTCTGGACTGTTTAAGTCTTATCTGGTATTAACTTAGCAAATAGGGCTTGGATCAATTAGTTAAAGGTCTGTTCTTACAAAGTGCCCCTCCTACTGGGCTGTAGGTTTTCAAATGAATGAGTTTTACTTAAATCCACAAACCTGTTTCACTGAAATTGGGGAGAGAAGAAAATACAGGAGATGGGTGAGAACTAAAGTTAGAAGTGGTTAATTTTAACTTTTTAGATCTGTAGCATGTTTTCCCATTTGTATATGCAGAAGCTAATGGCAGTTAAAGACTGATAAAACAAAAACAGATCGTTATTTATGTGAAATGTTTTATTTATGTGAAATGTTGTTATGGCTTTCTTAAATGTCTTTCAGTAACAACAATGTGTTAATTTCATATTAATATTTTTTTAAAAAAATTTATCTTAAAAATGTGTGCTAGATTAATAGGACTTTGTATTCTATTATTTGTTAAAAATGTGAAAATTAGGAAATAAAGAGTAGGTTTTTTTGAATTTTCAGATTCCAGGCTCTTTTTTGAACCCAGTACAAGTTTGGGATGGGGAGGGGGGAATGGGTGCAGACATTTCTCCTGCATGTACACTGGAGTGAATATCTGCAATCTAGAAAGGCGTTAAAATTTTCAAGAATTATAAGAAAAACTATCTTTATGCAGTCAGAAACTTTATTTCAAGAAATATTTTTCCTTTTAAAAAACTGGCATTTCTCATAGAGCTGTTACTCTGAGCAGTTCTTAAAAGAAAATAATTACACAAGTGCTTAACTTCTCAGTGCTGACCAGAGAGAATGTCTTAGTTTTGTAAGAATATTGCTTTGTCTTTATTTTTAACACCTTCTGTCCTTCTGGGTTCTCTTTTACCTTAGCTGAAGGATGTGTTTGGTGTTGAATTTCTAGTTGCCCATGAAATATTGCGAAGGCACTTTACTTATTGTGGCATTCAAGATGAGAGATTTAGAGGAGTCAAAGGTGTTTTTTAAAGATGGGCAGTACATTCTTCAGAGAAAACAAGGAAAGAAAGTTGAACAACAAGGGAGAAAAACTGAAATAACTTGAGAAGGAGCGTGGGAAGGGGATAAATCAGTGCGTTTCTGTTACAACTATTTCAGGTTATTAAAATTGTTGGGAGCAGACAAGAAAATGGGTTGGGGGAAGAAAGTTGGGCACTTAAAATATTCTAGTCAGCATTGTACACTAGCAAAAATGCAGTAGTACATGGGTTGCAAGCACTAAAATGATAGATGTGGCTTTCAAATAAGTTTGCATTTTGTATGGCCACGTAATTTGAATCCAAGTTTGTTGTTTTAAGTAAAGCCTAACTCTTGAACTAGTTTTCTAGTTTCAGTGAAGCAGTTGCTGATAAATAAACAAAAATTTCACCCAAAAATCATGTTCATATTCCACGCTCTAAATCATAAATAAAGTACTATATAAAGAAGAACGGTTGAAATAGTAGGCACTGTGGGTAAGTTTTGGGAATCCAAGGGAAACTGAATGGAAAAGGCTTTTAAGAAACCCAAAACTAAACCCAACTATCGTCAGGGGTACCTTTAATTTAATAGATTAAACACCGTAGGGAGACACTGGTTTAGCATAGAGATATGGTGAGTTTTCCATGCAGAGAAGGTAACTCTTTGCTTATGTACTGCTCAGGTACTGTGGGCTCAAGCCTCTGGTACAAAAGTCCTGCATGTGGATGTGCAGTCATGCTGCACTTGGTGTGAGTGATCTGCTTGCCCTGATGAATGGGGAGGGGGTGCACTGGGCAGCGCTGAGCCATTTCTGAAATGCCTGCTGGTGGGGGAAAATGTTTATCTTTTCCACATGTACACGTTGTTCTAACTTTGGAGCTTGGGTTAGGGTGGGGTTGTCCCACTGCCTGAGGTGTCATGAAGGACTCATGTTGTTCCTGTGCGCAGTAGCAGGTGCTGTTATTTCCAGCCCTGCCCTTTAGAGCGCTGTAGTTTCTTACCAACTTCCAGGGGATATTTTCCTTCGTATCTCCCCTCTGTTGGGTGCCCGCCCATCCAGGAGCTGTGGAGGGAAGAAGGGGAGTCAGTGGGGAATCAAACATTAGGCAAAGGCTGACAGCATTAATAGGCAGAATCTTTTTCAACTTTGGTGTAGCCCTGTCCTCAGGCTGCCCTTCCATGTTCTCTTGAAGGGATTTGAGAATCTTAGTGTCCCTGTGTTGAGATCAGCTATATAGAATTTTGTGCCACTGAAATGTATAGAATTTGGACTTCAACTTTCCAGTATTTTACACGTACAAATACTGCCTGAGAGGTTAAATATGACAACTGTTTATGATTGCCTAGAGAATAATGAAGCTTATTTAGAAAGAAACAAATAAATAATCAACTCTCAATGGTTGTTCTTTTTGAGACTTTTTATTATGGGTACGTTTGTTTTGTAAGCATCTTTGTTCTGTAACAAGAATTGCAATAGAAGATACAACGTATTATATAATAGAAGATCAAAAATATTGTGCTAGGGTTATTACTGTTTAAATTGAAAATAGTGAGACAAGTATTTGAATTTGAAATTGGTCTGATAATGCCCAGCGCTTGTATTTTAGCAGTGAATTATGATCATAGCTTGGAAACTATTTTAACCATTAGGGCATGGAGAAAAGGTACCATTCAAAGCTAAACACCACAATTAGGGATGCATGACTAAAGTTTCCAAGTAATGTATTAGTAGTATTGTATGAGACAGTCACATGAAAAAGATCATGAGGTTGTGAAAAGGATTACGATCATGCTTTAGTCATGAATTTCCTGATAGAGATGTTTTAGTCTGGATCGTGCTTGGTTAAATGAGAGTAATTTGACTTTGCTTGTTCTGGTTGTATTACCAATACATAGCAAAGGGGGAGAAAAGCTGTCTTGCCTACAAAAAATAGTATCCTTTGAGTGACGTGAGTTTTACCTAACTGTGCAATACTGTTTTCAGTACTGAGAAACTGAAGTAAAAAAGCTTCTTGAATGGTTGGCTGGAGCATTACAGTGAACTGCGTGTACTTACCTGTTGCTGCCATCCCCTGTGCAAGCACACAGAAGTTCGCCTTTCTCCCGGGGCTTTCATTGGTCTTGCGTGTACCTTTCGCTGCTTATTGCAGATCCTGAACCCCCTCTTCCCATTAAGTAACATTCAGTATTGTAAATCCTCAGTTGATGAAAATCGGCACATTCCTAAAGAAGTGTGGAACTCTCTTGATCTGTCAACGGTCATGCTCCTGATTACTGCCGGAATGTTTCTGCTTCCTGGCATGCTGTAAGTCAGGGTCCAGGTTCTCAGCCTGCGTAAGAAAAAGCAGACATCCTTTATTTAAAGGTGTTTCCAGGCGATCATGCAGTCTGAGGGCTGACCCAGTCCAGTGACTCTTGGATAAAGATTTGCAACCTGTTTCATTCTACTCCACCAGTACCGGCATTTACCTGTTTCCTCAGAGGAAAGTGGAAAAAGCTTTTGGAAGATTTTTGAGATACTTTTGATGTTTTTTTTTTACTAATCCTGCTGATGTATTTATAGTAACATCAGGGATGCCTTCAACAGAGCCTGTGAGTGAAAATAATATCCCAGTCAATTTGAGGGATGAACTCATCATGTTAAACTACTTGATAAAGTTTGTCACAGCCCTTAAATCAGTAGGAATGTAGGGAATTGAGCTGGAGAAAAACTGTTGTCGTTCCAGACTGATGATTGAACAGTTGTTTTTAAAAATAAATCAGTAATGTACAATGGTTAGCCATTGACACATCTGATGTCCATAGAACCAATTTTGATGCAGATGCCTCCATTTGACAGATATTCTTCTGGTCTTACATTTTTAAGTAGGACAATATTGCAAAAGACAGTTCTGCCTTTTCTTAATTTCGTAAGCATTTGAAACTCGGGTGAAAAGTGAATTTTCATATTTTGTATTTGTAGAAGGTTACAGGAGAAAGATTTTTTTTTTTTCCCCACCCCCAGTCTTCTGTGTTGATTCATTTATTTGCTATATAAAGTCATTAGAACGTATCCCCTTCCTGGTTATTTTGATTCCTTTTCGCTTCCTACCTGTTGCAAGTATAGGAGCTTCCAACAGGTTTTGTGTGTCTGTGTCTGTGTGTGTAATAATGTGGTCGCCAGTAATTATGCACAAATCAGCAAGCTGGTATTTTAGGAAGTTAAGATGGACTTTTTGTGGTTTTCTGCAAATCACCTTCCTGACCAATTTCATGAAGCATATTTTAGTTCATGGGGGGCTTGGAAAGGACAACTGAATTTACCGTGTCTTGTCTGAAAGTCAGTGTCATTTTAGGATGTGTTCACCAGGTCACTTGTGTCCTTGTGAATGGAGGGTCAGTGACAGCTCTAAGTCAGGATGCACATAAGGAGCTAAAACTGGTGTCAGTGTGAAAAGACGAAAGCATGCTTGCCCTGTTTCCTGTTTTCTTACGTGCTTGCATTTGCTGCAGTGTCTTGGTAGCATCAGAGTATACAGAAAACAGGGTGGATGGACCTTCTGACCGTGTCCTTTCTCTCAGCTCTGATTTTCTTATCAGCCATATTCTAATTTAAAAGCCCTCTTTCTGTATTTGTTTCCTTTGTCTATTTTAATCAACCCCGTTAAACTGTTCTTAATCATCCTGTGGCTGTTGAGATTGGTTTGGAAGCTCCATACTACTTTCTTTTTGTTGTCTGCTCCTTTGCTGATAGGAGGGCTGGTTTATCTACTACAATTATCTAGCAAAACTGTTGTAGATGTTGCACATCTTATTTGGCTTGGTACCAGGCAGAACAAATTAAGGGTTTCTGAAAAACCCTGGTGGTATTTATATGATTAAGTATTTAAAAAGAAAACATGCATTTTAAAGGTTATTCTCTACCCAAAATAAGTCTCTAGAAAACAGAAGTCATAAAGTACAGTTCTTGTCTTATATTTAGTTTTGTAGTTTGGTAACATTTTTACATACACTTGGATTTTTTTCTTAAGTTTCGTTTATAATAATTATTCCAATGTTATATATATATATATACACATATATATATATTTGCTAGCAGATGTAAACAAGAGAGCTCTCGTATTTTGTAAAATTCTGAATTGTTTTCAACTCTAAACACAAGATACACTATCACAGTGTCTTCTTCATAATCTGATGTTGAATATTAAGTTTCTTACATGCAATACTAAATTGAAACTACATTTTCTAGGTGATATAGTTTCTAAAAATCAGTATTAATTACTTTTAAGCTAGATTGAGTCAGCATTAACAGTACTTTTTGAGTTGCGTAAGGAGATGTTTTCCATATAAGCTTATTTTTTAATGAATGTCCGCACAGATCTTTCAAGTCAGTAAAACCATGTAAGTAAAAAGTGCTAAAAATACAGACATTTAAGCAATACACGGAAGTTGGTTAATGACAACTTATTTTTGCATTTATAATACCTGATTTCAAAATAGAGACTTGTGCAGTGTGTGTGTTCAGTGGAGGTACTTTAGCAGCACAAAAGAGAGTAAATGATGCATGGAATTTCAACTGTCTTATCTGCCTGTCATGCACATAGACAAGAAAATACAGTATTGTTGTTCTAAAACAGTTTTTATTCTTTTCTAACATGGGTTTTAACAAGATTTTCAATATTATAGGTTATCATAAGCATAGATGCCTCTGAAAATATACACAAAAGTGTTATGACTGACTGTGAATGCTGTAAATCTTGTAATCACCTCCTGCAAGTACTGTATTAAAACAACATCTCTGAAATACACAGAGCCTATCTTACTGTTGGATAAGAGAGTACACTGATACAATTTCTGCAGTAAAAGTACTGCAATTGTTATTCTTTTAATGCTAATACGTAAAAAGTTTCATCAGCCACTCAATTGGCATAAATAAATACCAGACTGATATACAGTACAAGTGTTGAGATTGCTTTTACACCTAAGTGCTTCCCCTTGTGTTTCTTGTAGGAAACAGAGATGAAGGTACACATGCACACAAAATTTTGCATCATTTGTTTGCTGACATTTATCTTTCATCAGTGCAATCATTGCCATGGAGATGGACATAACAATGGTCCTAAAAAGGATCGTGGACACTACCATAATGACTATCAGATCTCAAATGAATCGTACTTCCAGAGTGGAGGAACAGAATCTATGCCGAGTAAATTTTCAACGTTGGAAGCTGAAAATGAACAAAAATACTACATTGAAAAGATTTTTGATCGTTACGGTGAAAATGGAAGATTATCTTTTTTTGGCCTGGAAAAACTGTTATTAAGCCTTGGTTTAGGAGAGGTAAAAGTAGTGATGATAAATCATGATGATATTGGCCATGATCATGTTTCTCACTTATATGCTTTAGAAGTACAGGAAGGAAAGCATTTTCACTCTCACAACCATCCTCACAGCCACTCAGATTCAGAAAACCAAACCACGATTGGTATGTCTGCAAAGAGAAATCATAAATGTGACCCTGAGAGAGACACAGCAGTGCCATCAGTAAAAGATGATGGCAAACATGTTCATGACCAAAGTCGCCGTCACCACCATCACCACTCTCGTCCACATCGCCATGACCATAATGGCACCCATCACTCTCGTAATGATTCAGTCAGTCATCGTGAGCATGGGGAACAGAACCATGAACCTTCGACAGAGACAAACACAACTCAGGATCAGCCGGAAAGAAAACAACGGAAACAGAAGAAGAAGCAAAAGAAGATCAGCGAGACTTCGGGAGATGCTACCTGGGATTATGCCCCAGATCATGATCCCGGTGATCAGTATGAGCACAATCGTGTTCATAAACATGATCACGTACACGATGCATCTCACTTGCATGTGCACCACCATGACCACGCTGGCGATCGTTCTGGTGGTCATGGACATCAAGATGCCAGTTTAGGTAGTGACAATGGGCACCGAAATACCAGCAAGCGAGAGGCACCTCGCAAGCAGATCAGTGTAAGAAAACGTGCCCTTTTTTCAACGCGTGTTCACAAGGATCGTGAAGAGGTGAGTGTGAAATGGGGAGCTGGTAAGTTGAGTTCTGCTGTTGTTACATTTTGCTGTATGTAATGTAATATGTTACGTAATGATTGAAGGGGCATACCCACTAATAACAGAGAAGCACGTTTGTGACCACAGTGTAATACAGGTGGCAGAATGAAAATGCTAGAGGTCTCTGCCACGGCTTTGAGTTTGCTTTAGGACTTTTCATTTCTGTCTGCCCATCACCCATCTTTTCTCAGAGATCTATCTTCTTGCCTGTTTACCTGTATGAAGTTTATCCTTAAAAGCTTTCTGAGACACACTGCTTACAGATGAGGTTTTTTTCCTTCCCGGTATTGATGAACACTGCCACAACACACACTGGTTTTGGACTTCTTTCTGAGTCTGAGATCATTAACATTTTTGAAAGCTGCATGGACGCTCTTTCCTAAAAAGAAAAATCTGCATCTTTTCATAATGCTTCTAATGTGTTTGTCCTAGGAGATTATGAAACAATTGTAGATGTAGCTTCTGTAGCACTGTGCTCAGTGTAAGATCTTCTCTTTCTTCCTTCAGCATCCATTACTTCTGCCAGCACCATAAATAGCCCCTTACTACAGAGGCAGGATATTCTGATACAATAGTTTTAAACTAAAAGTCAGGATAGGAAAGAATGGAGTGAGTGCTGAGTTTGAGATTTTAAACTGAATTAAAAAGTGAAACTGAACACAGAAGGTTGGTAGATAAACAGAAGTGTTAGTAAACCTATTTTGGATTTACATTCTTCCACTCCTTACCTGTTGCTCTTTCTTTGTTGGTTTTACTGTGTAATGGTAAAGAATATGGAAACGCATTTTCATCAATATTTATCAAAAATTTTGTAGGTGTTGGGAGACTTGGATTTGTAGTTCAGATATTTTTACCCTCATAAACCACTTAGGTCAGCTTAAAACATGTTTTAGCACTGGTAGAATGTTTGGGCCAAAGTTTCTGCTGTCTGTTTTGTGTTCTCAAATAATATACTAATTTTTTCATAGTTGTAGCTTTTAATAAAATAGTTGCTCTTATATTTAATATGTTTGTACAATTTGCTTGCAGTGCTTAAATGCTACCCAGCTGCTGCGGTACTATGGTCTGGAATCCAGCTCTCTAATATCTCCTGAGTTGTTCGTGTACATGTGTCCTGCTTTGCTATACCAGATTGAGAGAAGGCTTTGTATTGTACATTATGATGAGTTTGAAGATATGAAAAGTAGAAATGCATCAATTGAGAATAAAGATAAAACAGGTGCATCAGGTAGGTGTGTAACATCGAGAGCTTTCTAAATCATTTTGCAATTTAAATATAAAACTTCCAAGTCTGAATGTCATACAGTTTATCATTGCTTGTAAAGGAACGGTTGAAATTTAGCATACTAGAAGAAATTTGAGACAACGTCATCCTTTAAGTCAGGAACCATAGCATTCTGTTAGGTGGTATAACAGGTTCTCCAGGGTAACCATGGATCAAGGAGGTAGGTTTTTTTCACTATCATTTTCACTATTTTATGTTTGCTTATTTTTATTTCTTTTTTTTTTGGTTTTCTGTCATTGAGGCCTAATGTCTTACCACTGGACCTAGGCATTTTGCCATAGTTCTAAGCTAAAAATATTTTTACTGCTGTTAAAGCAGTTACTTTAGGGGCAGAATTCATTGTTGTGATTTCATAACTGAATGTACTTTTAAAATACATATTCGGTACTGCTGTCTTCTATAAATGATAATGGAACTGTTGATGTTCAGTTGCAGTGAAATATTAAAAACCTAAAAAATTTGCATATGGTGTCTGTATTTTGAAAATAAAAGTATTGTAGTGGTCAATATTGATTAGTACGTAGGTGCTTATTAGCATCACTAGAAATAAAACTTGAAGTAACTATGTCATAGATGTTGATAACTGTTGGAAAGTATGCCTTGTTCTTTCTTAACAATTCTGGAGTCATTAAAATAGTTACCTTCTTAAGCATACATCTCCTATAGGGACACATCTGCTATCTTGTTAACTGTTCAAAGATTGCTGTAAACCAAATATACTGTGTGTTTCACATGGCAGCACATTGGTTCGTGGAGTAGTCTCGTTGTAGTAAGAGTTGACCCCTGCCTTATCACCAAGAGCATTTCTAGAGTTGCTCTAAGCATTTTCTGCCAATTAAAATGTTGAAACCCTATACAAAACTGTCATGTTGCACATGCTTTGGACAGGTTTAATTAGAAAGTTTCTACACTTGAGTGCTTCTTTTTAAAAGAATGCATTTTATTTCACTGTAATGAGAAAGGGAGTTGATGAATAACTCAGCTTGAAGACCTTTAACATTTTAAGAGACTTAGTTTGCAAAATTAATGAAGCTTATTGTGAATATTTAACATGTTTTATGTCATCTGATACGTTGAGTATAAATAACATCTTTGCCAGTTAGCTGTTAAAATTTGGGCTTTAACATTGATTTGGCCAAAAACATAAACAGTAATCCCTAAAACAGGTCAGCTTAATTAGATAATGGTAAATCATTCTTCATAACAATTTTCTGTATACTCTTGTATTAACTACAGCAACGTTTCAGTGATGTAATACTAATTTTTCCTTTTTAAGTAAGGAAGTGAATCACAAAATGACAAATCCTAACCGGAATGTGGGGACTGTGGGAGGTATAGGACTAATGTCAGTCATAGAGTAACTGAACCTGCAGGTTATAGGATTTTACTAAAATGAGAATGTGTGCTCACATGAGCTAATACAAACATTTTTAGACAGAAGTATTTGCCAAAGTTAGGAGGATGCAGTCATTTTTAAACATAAGCTTTTGGTGACTTTCTTTAGTTTTAAATTAGAGCTTTCAAAAAAACTCAGCAGACCAGTGTCGCTTCTACTCACTGATACCTGCCTGTGAGGTTTCCCTTACCTCTGATAGTGCATTTTCTAAAGCAAATTAATTTAATTAACTGATGACCAAAAACTTATGAAGCTGTGTTGGGTTTTCTTCCTGTAATTTACAGATAGTTTCTGTAACATCTTCTAATGGAGGAATTTCAGGGGCTTTTACATACATCTGAGCTTTCACAATGTACCTGCTGGAAAAGGTGACACTGTCGTCACTGAGGGCTCCTAGGCAACTTAACCTAAAAGGAAAGACAACCCTACTATGAATCAAACTAGTAAAAGTGATACAAGTAAACAGTGAACAGTTTTTTTAAAGGTGGAGATCGATTAGAGCTGATGAGTCAAAGTACTTCAGATCAGATAGAGCTTCTAATTCTGCCTGTGCAGATGCCAGTGTTCCCTGGAGGGGATCCGAGAGGTGCACAGATTCCGTATTCTCATGTGCCTCATCTTAATCATGATGCCATGTTTAGGTACTGTATCATTCATAAGAGTATGTAAGCCCTTCAGAGATGCGTTTGCCAAAACTATGCTATGATATATGAAACTTAAGCCAGTTTGCATAATCTCCTTTCCATTTTTCTCCATGTAAGGCTGTTGATCATCTAACCTGGCACTTAACATCGTACTGTGTCCAGATTGGAGGTCCAGTGTCCTGCCAAGCGGCTGTGTGACTTTTATTGGGGCTGCTTGTGCATGCATGCATGGTTCAGCATTGAATGACAAGTCCATGTATGCTGAGCCTCTTAATCCAGAGTACGTGGCTGAAGTGCTCTGGGGATGAATCAAGGCCACGTAGTGGTAGTATTTTGGTCCTCAGGGTCCACCTTGGACCTGCTTTTGTATTCCCCTTTGTCTTGTCAAATCTATTCTGTAGTGGTTTTGGTACAGGTAGAATTCTTGAGGTGTTTGACATTTTAATATTAGCAGCTACAACATATTCATTCCTCCTCTTTTCTCCTCTCATCCGTACCTGCCCCCTGCTCCCCCATTTTCCAGGATGTTTTCCCTAAATGAGTAGACCTTCACAGATGCAAGGGAAGTCAGGTCATGCTCTGAAATGTGGAAACACTAGTGATTTTGAATCAGGAGTTGACTTAAGTTAAAGTTGGCAAACTGTCTAGACTTTTTTGATTAAAAATGAAGCTAGGAAAACTCTGGAAAAACCTAAAGCCTTTAGGCTAAAACTTAAATATTTTATTAGGGTGAGATGCTGACTACAAGAACCATGTCTCTTTGATTATAGGATCTGTTTCCTGAGTAATTCCTTCTTTTGCCTGTCATCTAGAAATTTGCATTAAGAGGATTATGTTCCATTGTCACTGTTTTTGATAATGACAACAATAGAGGTTCTCAGATAAAATAAATGCTGCTTTCCAGTGGTAGCAGGTTGCTTTCAGCTCTTCAAGCTCTTATTGTAGAATTTGATTTTAGAATCAAAAGCTCAGTCTTACTTCTTATTAATAAAAATGTATGTTTCAAAGCACCAGGTGAAATAGTGACAAACTAAACATGTGGCTCCAAACAGAGGAGGAGAAATACTGATTTCAGATAAATTTTGCATCAGAACCATGTTAAAAACAAATGTTAAATATGCATTAGTGTTTGTTAGGTTAAATTGACAAACTGAGCTCAATCTGAGCTTAAGTTAGGTAGTGGAGGGGTTCTTGTTCAAATATGAAATCTCTTGCTTTTTGTGTTTTATTAAGTTCTACAAAACTGAGCCTGGAACTAACAGTCAGGAAGAATTCCTGGGCTTTTTTTAGCTAACTGTCTTCTGATGTCTTTCAGTATATTGTACTGTACTAGGAATAAGCCTGTGTATTTTTTTTTGCTGTGGACTTCAGTACTGCTTTCGTATTTTTCAGTACCTTTTGAGTGAACAATCACACAGCTTAGGTTAAAGGAAAGTCACCTCCTTAAGATGTACTTGAAAGTCATTAATCAGCCTTCAAAGTTGTACAGGTGTTCTGATAACCTTTCTGTATTCATTTCTTCCCACAGCCTGGTTTTGTGGTATCATCTCTATCACCGTCATTAGCCTGCTTTCCTTGCTAGGGGTGATCTTGGTTCCCATCATTAACCAATGGTGCTTCAAATTTCTTCTAACTTTCTTGGTAGCTCTGGCAGTAGGAACAATGAGTGGAGATGCACTGCTCCATCTATTGCCACATGTAAGTATTGTTTCCTTAGCCTTTAGTCTTAATTGTGAGTATAGAATTTTCAAGGAGTTGTTTATAGTGTCAGTAAATAAATGTTCACTGATGCACCGATGACTTGACTATGAGGGACATCCTGAAACACTGTTAGAGACCTTCTGTTAATAAAAAGAAAGAAAATGTGGTTTGTTTTTTTTTTTAAAAAAAAAAGGAAAGAAAAAAGTAGTTCTTATTTCATAGTTGAACTGCTGTCACTATTTTAAACTGTTGTTACTATTTTAGAACACCTCACGAGCCTAACAAAATTATTTGGATGTTAGTAGTACTGCTGTGTCTTGTCTACTGACAGTTGATTGTGCATCAATACCGCCTAAAAGTATTTCCTGGGGAATCACCTTCATGGTTGCTAGCTTTTGGGGAGAAAGTAACCTGTAACTCACTGGATCTGGAAATTGCCCAGGTTCCAGGGAAAGTAAGCAGTTTTTAAGTCACGATGGTATACTGTAATTCTTAAAAGGGGAAATGTTTTCTAAACTTTTGTCACCTTAATTCCTTTAATAGAAAGATTAGTGTTTACATGTTTTCTCTGTATAAATTCTAATAAACATTTTTAGGCTTTTTTTTTTAAGTTTATATTTCAGATCAGAATTAAGTCTCTTATGGCCTGTAATGGTTAAAAAAAATCATGAGGTTTGGTTACTAGTTGGAGCATAAGAATGGTAATTCTGTGTGATATTTCTGAGAGTTAGTCTCATTATCATTGGCATTGTGAGAAAAGCTGAAGCTAGATTATCTCCCACTGCCCCAAAAAAATTTCCAGATGGATTTTTTTTTTTTTTATTTTTATCCATTAGGGTAATGGGTAGTCTAATGAAAAATTTATATGGCAAAGTGTGTTAGGGTGAGGGAAAAAAAAAAAGGGTTTTATGCTACTTTTCTGGCATTGTGACATTTTTTTTTAGTCTGAACTCTGAGCCATTTCAGTCTCCTGATTGCACCAGGTCGTGCTGTGTTATTATTTTCTCTCCCAATAGTCACATGGAGGCCACAACCACAGTCACCACCATGGCCAAGGTCATGTTCACGAACACAAGCGTTCCCATCGACATGCCCACGGACATGGAGTGCGAAACGAAGGCTTCCTGGAAGAAAATGATCCAGTGCTGAAAGGTCTTGTGGCACTTGGAGGCATTTATGTTTTGTTCATCATTGAACACTGTATAAGAATGTACAAACATTACAATAAACAAAAGGTACGTATTAGAACTGCATGGTCTTTAAAAACATAGTACCTGAAGTTATCTTCTGAGAATTGAAGAATTGTCTGTGTGATTATTTGTTATTCCGTGAAAAGCGCTGCTAATCTTTATTCTGTCCCATGTTATGTGAGAAAACCCTATTCTGAAGAAGTTGCTTTTCTTAGCACAGTAATTTGGGAAGGCAGTGTAGAAATCTGGTGGGCGAAGTTGTAGCTTTCTGACCGGATACATTGCAGGTAGATCTAAGTAAAAGAGATTACAGCTCTCACACTAAAGTGCTGTGATATTTTTTTTCCCCAAAATATGAAAAGCAGTGTGTAAGAAAGAACATAGCAACTGTTGGACAATTTACAAGAAATTTAGCAGTATATTGTTAGCTAACAATGCTGCTGTAACAGAGGTAATCAATTTTTCTACATCAGAAAATGCTAACATTTTCAGACCTCCTGCTTTCTATAAATTGCCAGTCAAATTTTAACTTATTTTTCTAAAAACTATTGGATTTCTAGCGCTGGAAGCATCTGTATTCATGATGGTGGTATAAAAGGAGAAAAGTACCTTGGGGAGTGTGAGTGTGCATGGAAATTCAGTTTTAATTTTTGCCTTCATCAGTCGACTTTGAGGAGAAAATTACTTTGGTGAAACTGAAGCTATAACTGCTTCTCCCAAAATGACTGTGAAAAATTTTCAAGTTGTCTGTTTTTACAACAGACTTGCTGTCTTAGCTGGACAGGCAGCAAGAGATTTTCTGTGTTGGAGGAGGCATTTCTTAGATCTTCTGATAAAGGAATAAAAACTATCCCATTGGACATACCTTCTTTGCAATTAATTAAATAATTAAATCCCCTAGGCTGCTTTGGCAAATCCATAAGCTCTGTTGTGTGGGCTGCAGATAGAGAAAAGCTTGCTACCTTTCTTAAAGGAAAATACAAGCAAGTTCTAGAAGTATAAAAAAATTAAAGTTGAACAAATTAGAGCAGCCGTTCTTGCTGCATGCTTGCTTTCTTGAACAAAATCAACAAATATAATAACTGCATACATGTGTTTCTAGGCTGTGAGAGCAATCCTTGTCAGAGTGTACTGCCTTAGTAAAGTGAAATATCACCTGTGTGTGTGAGATTGTGTGATAGGTAGCTAGGAATTTCCCTTGGGATAGCTACTGTTGCTGAGCCTTGCCTATTAAGCCTATGCTTAATTCAATATTCTGAAGTAACGTATTTCTGTTAAACATGGTCTCATTAGAAGAGATTTTTGGACAACTTTTCAGTTCTTTTTACCTCCATCAATGTCGTTTTACAAACCAGATGTTACCTGTTTTCTGTTGCAGAGTAAGCAGAAATGGTGCAAAAAAAACGAGACTGAAGAATCACCAATTGGAAGGAAACTTTCTGATCACAAACTAAATAATAGACCAGATGCTGACTGGCTTCAGCTGAAACCCCTTGCAGGTTGGCATTTATTTTCAGAATTTTCTCTGATTATGAGATTCAAAGTAGCAGCATGTTACTTTGGTATGGTATTTAGCATGTAACCTCTTGTACAGTTTTGCTGCTATTATGCAAATCATTGTTAATAAGACTTAATAGGCTTTCCCTATTAAATATTTTTTTATTTTGTTTTCCTTAGATCTGAGAGCACTCTGAACGCTTCCTAATATGCCATAAAGGTGGTTCTCAGACTTCTGAAGCAGTCAGGTTTTGGGTGGCTGTGGTTCTTTGGGAGTTTTTATATTTATTTGTTTTCAGGGTGTTTTTTGGTTCAGCTGTGCCTGAATAGCTCAGCCCTGGCAAAAATTAGATCAAAAATGAACACCCACACAACCTGAATGCAGATACCTGTTTCACTTTGAAGATTCCAGCAGCTGAACCAATTATCGTTTGGCTGAGGAGGCTAAACAAAATCTGTTTCTATTCATAAATACAACTGAGTATCCTGAATATTCCTCAAGTATCCAAAACAACTTTTGCATACTGTTCCTTCGTGGCAGTCTGTAAATGCTCAGGCAGTGTGCACCCAGAAGGAATTCTGTATCCCCCTAGGAGTGAGGGAAGGGGAAGGGCTTTGCTTCATAACCTTCCCGTTCTGTTGCCTGCATGGCTGCTACATTAATTTGTTGATGAAGAATCCGTAGGCTGTATTTATACAGATTCAGTTTTGTTAATCTGATTGGTTTGTAGAAGGGAGAATTAGGACTGCAGTCTTCTCCACTCAGTGGGATGTGGGACACTGACATAGAACATAGAAAGACTTTCAGCTGTATGGATGGTGGTAAATGTATTTGAAATGTCCTCATTTCCTTTTAATGGGCAATCAGGGGAGTTTTGCTTCTGATAGCATGGAGCATGTACTGGTTTTGTAACACACTTACTCTGAAAGCGTGCTCTGCTGCTCGGTAAATCATTTGTACTGCAGGCACTGGAAGCCCATGCTGAATTTGAATTTTGAACTGCAGTGCCACTACCACTGACCTGAATGGCAATTCCATTTCTTTTTAAACCACCTCCACATGATGATTAAGACCCTGTTTGTCTAGAACTCTTTGCTGTTTAGGTACTCTGTGCCAGTTTTGTTTAATTCCACTTACGATTTGTTTATTTCTAACTCTGAAATATTTTTTTTAATTATTATCAGCTAATTGTCCAGAACGGCTTCCCCCCCCACACACACAACTGCTTTTCTGTCCTGGAGCATAGATTGCCCACTTTGTTTATTTATTAATATTTTAGAAATATTAGTAGACTTAAAATTCATTGTGTAAGCCTTCTGCATTGTTTTCACTTTGTATTACTTTGTAAAAATGGCTTTGATTGCTAGCAGGGTAACGAGCTACCGTGAAGAAGCTCACTGTGTGAGCACCCAAGTGTGACACAAGGATTCATGCAATACAGCAGATCTGTAACTGGTTCCTGTGTTGCTGGCAGGTCGTGGTATACTGCAGTGAAGGCTGAGCTGTGACCTGTAGGGGCATGTGCAGGCAGTAGTCAGTTAAGGTTTCCTGAGCCATTCAGATTCCATCTACAGTGGATAAGACACTATTATCATCCTGGCAACTCTCTTTTGCCAATGTTGAACCATAAACTTTGTCAATAGTAAAATTGCAGATACAAGCCTAGGCTGGGCTAAAAGTAGCTTTGAGTGCTGTGGACTCAGTGATGTTGCCTTGCAGCGGAGACTTTTATATGCTGTACATGCAAATTAGTGAAAAAATGTATCAATGAGAGATTTTTTTTGGCTGAATATTGACAACAAAGTTACTAGGCTGGAATATGTTAAAATACTTTCTTGCTTTCACAGAGCAGTTAATTCTTAGTTCAGTGATGTAGCAGTTGCTGGTGATGTGTTAAATATGAATTAACACAGTGTCTCTCCCAACTGGCTTTGATGTAGGAGCAGACGACTCGGTTTTATCTGAAGATCGACTGAATGAAACTGAACTAACTGATCTGGATGGCCAGCTGGAATCCCCTCCCAAAAACTTCTTGTCTGTAGAAGAGGACAACAACATGCACCATTCTCACAACGATGTGTCACATGCTGCTCAAGAGCATGATCTTCATGACTCAGAGTATGACAGCCATGGAGAAGATAAAATGATAGCTAGAAAACACAGTCACCACTGGCATCACAAACATTCCCATCATTCCCATGGCCACTGTCATTCTGGAAAAGACCTGAAAGATACTGGGATAGCTAATATTGCTTGGATGGTAATTATGGGAGATGGCATTCACAACTTTAGTGATGGCTTAGCAATCGGTAAGCAAAAGCACTGAGTATTTCTCAACAGTCTCTCCTTACCTTTAGTAACTCTGGTAATACTTTACTTATCAGTGATCACAGGTAAGGCTTCCAGTTAGCACCTGTGGTTACTGGCATTGTTTAATCTCCTTCGGGGCAGAAATTAAAAGGCTGTCAACTGTAATAATTACTCCTTAGTTAATATTTTGTGCTATTTCCACCGAAATTACTGTGTTGGTATAGTGACAGTAGCAATCCCTGCCAAGTAAAGATAGGTGCAGACAAACCTCTTTGTGATTTATGGAGCACATTAATGCACATTTGTTGTTTGGATCTTAGTATTTGCCTTTGAATTACAAGTAAATTCAGTCTTATTTGCAATGATATTTATTTATAATAATAATAATATTTGTATTACTGTTAATACATAGAATTATACAGTACTTGTAAAAAAAATATACTATGAGACAGGTTACAGAAATGATTTTTTAAAGTACTACTTAGGATAATATAATTTTTGTCTAAGCAAAGTTTGGTTTTGGCTTATGGTCAGTATAGATTTATTTCTAGCCAAGTGCAGACCAAATTGAAGTACCAAACAGCTTTTATTAGATTTATGAAATCAACTTTGATTCACATAATGTTCTAAATGTGATTTGAACTGTAAAATGCATTAATTTGAATATATGTCATACAAGTCAAAATGACAGTGAGAATCCTGAAGTGCATACTTTTAACTTTTTAAGTAGCTGCTAAGAATACACATGTTCTGAACTACTAGGAGGAGGAACACACACATTTTGAAGGATGGGGGATAAGCTACTTATTAGGGTCTGTAGTTAACAGTGGAATCTACTACCATTTCTCCACTTTCTCAAAAAAAATTCTAAAGAAACTAAATTCCTTAAAAAGTAACTTTTTGCTTCATTTTCATATTAAACAGGTAAGAGATTTAGACAGTGGTTTCTAAGGCCAAAAGGATTACTATGACTACTGTTGAGAACTTCACTGTATTGAAACTCCATTTCTAAATATTCCTGTGTCAAGTCCAAACAGCTGATTCTTTGGTACAAATGTAGATTTTAGAGAAGCATGTTCATATTTTTAGTGTATCAAGTTATGAGTAATCCAGAGGAAAGTTAAATTTCCCCTCTGTCTTCAGATTGTGTCTTCTCTTTCTACTTCATGTTGCCTGTTTTGTCTGCTCACTGCAGGCTCTTTTTGTGCTTTTCTCTGCTACAGTACAGAAATTTAGTACCAGTTTTCTCATCTCAGAATTATTTAAGGTATGAACTTAAAGTTAATTGAATTAAATTAGTTTGTGCAAAAGTTACTGAAAGACATTTATGGCAATGTTTTTATCCTTATTATTTTCCAGATCTGGCTTATTAATATTGCTGCTATGTGCTCTACGTATAAGCAGAAAGGAACTAGAGAGGTTATGGGTTAAATATTAGTTTGGATTTCCAAGCTGGAAAGGAGAAGTTTAGACTCTTGCTCATGTGCATTCCTAACTGTCCTCATGTACTTGAGAGTTCCTAAAAGTGTAAAAGTGGTGCTATTTATTAGCTTGTTGCCTTTATGTGTCTGTTTTGGTCAGCTGTGATCTCCTCTCCCAGGATTTGTCTTTCAGATACTCTGAGTAATAAAGCATGCAGTGGTAATGCACATCCAAGATACTTCCAGTACTTCCCATTTATATACGGACAGGGCCTAGACATACTGGAAAATATTAGAGTATGCATTCTAACAGAAGGTTGTCATCTCTGGAAAGTCTTTTGATTTTCTAAGTTGAAAATAGTGAAATATTTTTCTTTTTCTTTTTCTAGGAGCAGCTTTTAGTGCTGGACTGACAGGAGGAATTAGTACATCTATAGCAGTATTTTGTCATGAGCTTCCCCATGAATTAGGTAAAACTGAATCTGGAAACTCTGTGTTCAGTCTCTTCGTCTGTACAAAATATTTGTCTAAAAGCTGTTGTGATACTCACTGTGATGAGCATAATGCAATGCAGATACAGCAGGGTTGGCCAGAGCTTCCGAATGGAAGGGAGCAGTGTTGCTTCAGAGTACGTAATGATGCAGGATTTTATTGGCAGGTATCTGCTTACAGCAGTTCTGTGAAGCTTTTTGGACACGTTTTTAAAAAAACGTTCTTAGGAGCATTCATTTGACATTTTGGTGTTGTACCTCTGCGTTTTATAGAGAATTTCACACTACTCTGTGTGGCCGTGTCTTACACAAAGTTAAGTTACGTAAGTAAACACAAGTGTACGTATTATGAAATTGGGCTAGATTGAACTGTGCGTGTTCTTACAGCTTGCTTTTCTTGATGACCTGCTAACTCTGAATGGTCGAAAGTGAGGTAAAACAAGTACATCAAAAACCCTTAGGGGTGATGAGTGAAAGCATTTTATATAGGCAGCTACTGAGCTGTAGGTAAGTAGTGGGCACAGATGGGAAGTAACAGAGCAGATGTTCATGGTTTGACACCAGCGCTGTACAATCATTAGTTATATGTACCACTGCTGCAGTATATTAAGGATTGCAATATATATTAGTGTGCTTATAGTTTGATAGCATAATGTGATTAAATTAACCCTGTGTGAGAGGTGAGTAGTTTACTCTACATACTTTTTATTTTGATGTGTTTCGATTCTAGACTAAGTGATTTATTTCTAGCATATGTGACATGAGAATATTTTGTTAATTACCCTCATGACTGTATATCATCTTAGACTTCTGATATTCACAAGAATTCAGTGTTAATGGAGTAAAATAATTAGGACTGATTACAAGATAGAAATCTAGATTTGTATAGTATATCTACCTCTATCACCAATTCTAGCAGAGCTGTCCTGAATTCAAAATAAAACAAGTTAACCTGGCACGTCTTAAACTAGAAAACTGATTCAGCATGATATAAAGTCATTCTTTCTTAATGTAACTCTTCCTTTCTCTAGTGCTCAAATTCAAATTCATCGTCACCTTCTGTGGGGACAAATGCCTTGTTATCCTCTTCCTGAATTTGCAGGATGAGGTGTATATAGCTAAGAGGAATTTTCACAGGTATTGATAAAAACTAAGACTCTGGTTTTATGTGCCATGAAGAACTTCCGTGAAGTAAATGACTTGGACACAGGACTGGAAGGGATACTGAGCAGGTTTGCAGATGACACAACAGTGGGAGGAGCTGTTGATTCCCTTTAAGGCAGGGAAGCCCTGCAGAGAGACCTTGACAAATTAGAGGGCTGGGCAATCACTAACCGTAGGAAGTTCAGCAAGGGAAAGTGCTGGATTCTGCACATGGGATGGGGCAACCCCAGATGTACAGACAGACTGGGGAATGAGACGCTGGAAAGCAGTGCCAGGGAAAGGGACCCGGGGGTCCTGATCAATGGCGAGTTAAACATGAGTCAGGAGGGCCAACCGTGTCCTGGGGGGCATCGGGCAAAGCATCACCAGCCAGTCAAGGGAGGGGATTGTCCCGCTCTGCTCTGCACTGGGGCGGCCTCACTTTGAATATTGTGGCAGTTTTGGGCACCGTAGTACAAGAAAGATATTAAGGTCTTAGAGAGTGTCCCAAGGAGGGCAACGAAGATGGTGAAGGGCCTTGAGGGGAAGCCGTGTGAGGAGTGGCTGAGGGCACTTGGTCTGTTCAGCCTGGAGAAGAGGAGACTGAGCGGAGGCCTCATTACAGTTATCACTTCTCGTGAGGGGAAGAGGAGGGTCTCTGGGGTGACCAGTGACTGGACACAAGGGAATGATCTTAAGTTGTGTCAGAGGAGGTTTAGGCTGGATATTAGAAAAAGGTTCTTCCCCCAGAGGGCGGTTGGGCACTGGAACAGGCTCCGCAGGGAAGGGGTCACAGCCCCAAGCCTGACAGAGTTCAAGAAGCATTTGGATGATACACTCTCAGGCACATGGTGTGACTCTTGGGGATGGTCCTGTGCAGGGCCAGAACTTGCACTTGATGACCCTTGTGGGTCCTTCCAATTTGGCTTATTCTGTGATCCTGTGTATTCTTTGTGGGAGGACCAGGTCTAGACTCCTCCATTCACCCTTCACGATTAATCACTATTACCTTTCTGACAATCAGCATGATGAATAGGCACCTTTAAATCATATTTTAATCAAGGGATTGCTGCACATAAATACAGTCCTTACAAGAGTTGTCATTTTCTGTTTCTCAGTCTGACTTTGAGCTGCCGTAGCAGCATTTTTGCTTTGGCAGTTCCTTGGATTGGTGAGGTAGTAAGTGTAAGCTAATTTATTTACTCACTCTCCTGAGAAGTACTGATGCCAAACCCTTGTGTTCTATCCCTGTTGCAGGTGACTTTGCTGTGCTCCTCAAGGCAGGTATGACAGTAAAGCAGGCCATTGTGTACAACCTGCTGTCAGCCATGATGGCGTACATCGGGATGCTGATCGGCACGGCCGTGGGGCAGTACGCCAACAACATCACCCTCTGGATCTTTGCCGTCACCGCTGGCATGTTCCTCTATGTGGCCTTGGTGGACATGGTAAGGTTGGGATGGTGCTGTGGCATTTTTGCATTCCATGCGTAAAACCCAGGACTGCTGTGGCTGGGCAGTTGTGTGCTGGAGTTCAGTCTGGTATTCAGGGTTGTTCTTCACTAAAATTTAATCTTTGTATATTGTGGGAAGTTCAGTAGGAACCTTTAGCATGAGCAGCTCGTATTATATAGTTCTTGTGGTGATAAGCTTTTAAAGAAATTATCTTGTGGGAAAATGCTACTGCTTCAGGAACTTATAGGTACGTTACCTTTAGTGTGTGCACACCATAGGTCCAGATCCTTCAGGCAGTAATAGTGCTGTGCACGTTATCAGTCCATATTGGGACCTGATTTCTCTCCTAAGCAGCTTCAGAGCTTCATTTAAATAAGCCAATTTCCTCACTTCTTGTCTTTCCTAAGCCTGATGATGATGAAATCATTTTTGACTTTTGGGATATTTTCTAATGCTCTTCAATTCATTATTGAGACTTTGCTTTTTAAATATACTCTAGTTACTAGAGTAACTCAGTTACTCAATAGGTAAATAAGTTCTTTTCATGGCTTGCTAAATTGTTAAATAAAATGTCTGCATAGAGGGATCCCTCTTGTAACTAGCCTATAATTACTGGAATATCACTGGCATATAAATCCTGTGGCTGATATTTATTTCCTGTGCTTCCTTTGAGTGAAGATATCATGTATAAAGGAAGGCAGTATTTTCATCCTTTATTCCTTTTTCTTTTCCTCAGTCATCATAGTAGCGATCAAGTAGTCAAGTGGTCTGACTAAACAAGAGCAGCAAAGCTTCTGCAAGGCACACTTGAAACTGCTCCAGATTCTTGTCTTGGTGTTTCCATAATCTGCTTCTTCTCAAAGACCTTGTTACCTGACACACAAGAAGAATAGATTTCGATTCCTCCAGTGCTGTCAAAGTAAATATCAGCAGCTTTAAAGCCCCTTATAGTAGTGCTAAGGTGAAGCCTTCTTTTTATCCAGAGCATATTCCACCAGATTTCAAAAAAACATCTGTGACTTCTCTGAACAATTTCTTTTTCATGCCTGCCAAGCTGCATTCAGAAGTTGTGTTCATACCTCCCATAGCTATTGCAGCATTGCAGGGACAGCAGAGCTGCTGAAGCAGCACTGTGTCCAGCAGTTGGGCAGTGCCTCTTCACCAGGTAAACGTGAATATGCAAGAGGTTCCTACAGTGCTAATGTAAGTGTGGGTTACATCTCAAAGATGGAAGAAGGGTTTTATTGCCAGTAAGAAGTTCTTGCAGTGCACAGCCTCCTTCCTCCCTCCCTCTCAGAGTCTTTCCAGGACCCTTTCTACTGTAAAAATAAAGAAGTATTTTGAAGACAACAGTGGGGAGTGTTCCCATAGTACTGGTTACTGTTAAATAATCTTTTCCTTCTTATCGTAAGGGGGAGGCGTCTTCTATTTGCTGTTCAGTGCCGCAGTTTGGGGAATACATGAGTGCTGCCACTACCTGTAGCTAAGACTTCCACTTCTACTCATCCTGTTCTCCCTTTTCATGTCCATGACTGGAAAATGGAGGCAGGGCACTGTGCCCTTCATAGGTTTTGAAACAGTTACCAGAATATTCTGTCATTATTCTTAAATGCGTCCTTAGATTCAGAACAGCAATATTCTGTCTCTGTAGAAGTTACAAAAGCAGGTCTTCTGTTCAAAAAACATGAAGGTGAGAAAACATTGGCAGCAGCAATTCCAGCACGATTCTTCAGTTAGATTTTGTGTTACTTGGTGGAAACAACTCTGGTTTATTAAAAATAAAATAAATCTGCAACAAATCTTACCTGCCAGCACGACAACTGTGTAGTAATCTTTAGTAGTGTAAAGTCAGTGATTACTACATTTATTTTCATGACTTAACAGTGCTTTGTAATTTGGTATAGTGCTTACTGTTAAGCCGCCTGGCCTATTGTGTATGTATTGTCATGCAGTTGTCAATTATATGTATATGTAATGTGTCATTTTTCACACCAGTTCAGGGCTTTTTGTATATATTTAAATACTCAGTGAGTCAAATTAATTGTCGGGTTTTGTATCTTTTAGAAATACAGTAATACAAGACCAGAAGGGTGTAACATACTTGGTTTTTTAGCAGCTTTGGGATCATTGTCTTTGCAGAATTCAGGTATTCAGAATAACAAAAACTACTCTAGCCTATCTAATGAAGAGCAGTAAATAGACTTGTGCTGTGTACTACCTGAAGTTTCCATTTTCTTCTGTAGTATCTTTTTCCATACTAAATGCGTCTTGAAGGAATTCCTTTATTTTTACCTCCTGCTTTCTTGAATTAATTTCTTTGTAAACGTGCTATTTCTCTTCTGTATGTGTTGTAAAACACTTTGTAAGATTTATTTTTCCATCTTCCAAGTCCACTATTATTTGTTGTTTTTGTCAGTACTCTTTGACTTTTCTTCATAGGTGAGGAGTAAAAGGACTAGCCAGAACTTTCATAATTTCTTATAGATTCACATAAAATATCTCTTTAATTGCCTGGAGCTATTATTCCCATATTTTAAAGGGATGTGTATGTGAATACATGTAAGCATCTAACATGACAAATGAATGGCTAAGTTAATCAGTGAAGTCATTATAAAGGGTATATTTATAGCAATGTAATTACTGTAGGAATAGGCAAAGCTTTTTATTGCGTTTACTTGAGCATGACAATTTTAATTGAGTAGAAGTACTCAAGAGAGCAGAAGTGCTAGGCTGGTCCTTATCTTGAGCAACTTAGTGTTCAGTTAGATGTGTGATCCAGTAAAAGCTTCAGGAAAAAAAAAAGTCTGAAGGAAAAGTGGGTTTAGTTTGTTTTGTAAAGACATGATATGATCATGTTTTTATTGACTGAAGTGGTTAGGTAGAGTTTAAGCTATGTCTTAGTGTGGTGTTTTGTAACTGAACCCTGGAGTACTTATCCTTGACAATATCATCTTGTAAACTTCTCCATGTATAAATGGAATAGAGGTGAAAAAACTTCCTAAACTGTTTTTTTTTTCCTTTTAGCTTCCAGAAATGCTTCATGGAGATGGAGATAATGAAGAGCATGGCTACTGTCCTGTGGGGCAGTTCGTTCTTCAGAATCTAGGCCTGCTTCTTGGATTTGCCATCATGCTGGTGATTGCTCTCTATGAAGACAAAATTGTGCTTGACATCCAGTTTTGACCTAATCCTGGTAATCACTGTGGTTACAATAACGTTGCTGTATGGCTTTGAGTCTGCACTGTTTCGCTGTATGCACATTGCTCGGAGGAAACGCAGTGGCTTGCACTACTTACACAAGTACAGGACATTCATTTCTGCCTGGATTAACTAATGCTTTTTTCTAATTCAAATCAGATGAGGTCACCCCATGCAACTTCTAAACTCGAGTGATCAACACTTAGGAAACACAAAATATGAGAAATAAAGGCCAAGCTCAGTGTACTATATAGGGAGCACTGCTTGCTTAAGATAGAAAAAGTACAGTGAATGATCTTATTTGGGAAAATACCGTTTCATTGATACACTAGGAGAGAACCCAGATGATGTTACACCTAAAACTCAAACCTCTGCAAGGAACCCGAGCAAGCTTTTAGTGCCACATAAGTCCTGAGTAGTGCATATATGTATCTATATATGTATAGATCTATGTCGATATATACAGATATGCATACATATATATGTGCGTGTGCGTATATATATATATTAATTCTGTGCTGATTTTTCTGCATAGTGGTGACTTGAAATATTGAATCTTACAGCGGGACATGACTGGAAACCACTATGCCAGTTTAAATTTTTAAAAAGAAACCCAAAGCCTAAACACTATCTAAATTATTGCAAGACGTGTTAAGCTCACTCCATCGTTCCAGTGCTCCTGTGTAAGAAGGCAGGCTGTTGCCATGTACTCTGCAAAGTGTGACTTCTGTCGAGGGTCAGTTTGGTGATGTTTTTCCCAACTGAGATTTATTTGATGTTTGTTCCTTGATATTAGTGGGAAAATGCAAAATGCAGTAGAATTAGTGTTAGCTTGGGGAAATCCCTGACGTTGGAGTTATTGAGCTATTTCTGGTTCTTTCTTACAGACGCTAAACATGTATTGTGTGCCACTTGCAGCATAAACTACTGAAGAATTGTGGCTGTGAATTTGTGCAAACTCTTTTAACAAAGAATCCATATGGGAATTTCTCCATTTTTTTAAAACAATTATTTTGAACTGTTTTCTTCTCTTCATGTTAAAAAAATCCAAAGTCCAAGATGCTACTTAACTGAACCTGGGCACAAAGGTTAAATTATGCTCTGTGTATGTTGTACTGGTAGGTTATTTACGATACTGTAATAGCAGATCAAATGTGTTTCTACAATGCCTTGTTATCAGACATTGCAACACCAGCCATTTCTGGCAGTAGAGAGTATGTAAGAAGATTTCTACTTCCAGTATAAAGGAGTTCATTTCTAAGATATTTTTTTACAATTTTGGTATTTAAATTAGATTATTAAAAAGCAGATGTGGTAGAACAATGGTATGTGTCACTCGGAAGAATAGACTGAAACTTTGGGCCTTAACTTGCTGGGACCAGCTGTCCTAGATCAGATTGTGCTGATATGCATATATTGCCAGACATGAGTTGGTTCTTCTTGTACCCATCTCCTTAAAAAAAAATTGTGAGTTTGTGAGGAGTGCAAGTTGATTCGGTAGTACCAGTCCTAAGCATGGTAGTGGCTTTTTTTAAAACATACAGTTCGTCTATTTTATGTGTATGCCAGGTAAAAGCTGTATTTTGACTACGTGCCGTAAGTTTTGTTTTGGTCTGCTTGGTGCCAGTGTAGCTGCTAAGAACACTGATCCTGACGCCTTTAATGAGAGCCAGTTGGTATCTTCATTCCATTTCAAGTTCATGTGTTTCTTGTGGCCCTTTACTTTTGAAGCTTCATTGGTCAGGTTAGCTTTTACTGAGAGCAGCTCATGTATTTTAAAGTAATCGGTCAGTTGCCAGTATTTCTTCCTAATTCAATATCAGGAAACAGTATTAAGGGTCCATTTCAAAGAAGGGTGCAGTTTCTTCAGTGAAGAAGCCAAAAGCCCAGAGTTCAGGCAGGCAGCCATTTAATGTTCTGAACTCAGGTTTTATCTTTTGCTCTTTAAACATAGAATCATAGAATCAGCCGGGTTGGAAGGGACCTCTGAGATCATCGAGTCCAACTCTTTTTTTCGTTTGTTTGTTTTTTTTTGAAATCCAGTCGGGGTTTTCCCCCATTCCGTACTCCGGCAGAAATGTTTACTGTTGGACCCTGATTAGCAAACACACTGTTGTTAGCTTCAGATTCCTGAATTTCTGCAGTGTAAAGCTAAAGCTCCTGGGTGATGTTTTAGCATAGTGCTCATGTTTGGTCACTGAGTACCATTTTCAAGGAGACCTAACTCACTGGATACCTTCTGAGGATCTAAGTTTAAACAATGTATGTTTCTTATGTATTAAACTGACTTAGTTTTTCTTTTCTGTTAATTCTGTCAAGTATAAGGGGGTCATTATGCAGCTGAACTGATGTTTTGTCAAATCATTTTTTAAAGCTTATTTCTCTTAATTCTTTTCAAATGAAGATTTCTGTATTTCAGGTAGTGTGTTTACTTTTGTATTAGTTGGAATACGGTTATAGCTTAATACACTGCCTCTGTAGGAAAATAGTTAACTTCCTTCCAAGACCATCTTCAGACAAGGGAAAAACGTGGTCATTGAAGGTAGGTACTGTATTTTTCATGGAATATAGGTTGTTTACTTTTATTTTCTAATATTTATTGCAAATGTAACAGAGCAGTGTAACAGCTGTGACTTCTATATGTTTCTGCCAGTATTGAATTCCAAAAGGTTCTAATGTACTCTTGTGTTACAGACAATCTGAATTCCACTACATTTCTACTTGGCTTCAACATTCCATTTTGCTTGAATCCAGAGTCTCATTTAACTTGTATTTGTTGGAGGGCATAAATGTTACTTGTATATTACAATGCTGTCACTGTGTGACATCCCATATGAATTTTGATGTAAATCACATTGCACTCAATCCGCTGTGATTATGCTTAGAAAATGTTGTAGTTGCTTGATGCAGTGTGATTTTATTTTTTATTATTTTTTTTATTTTTCTCTCCCCATTAACAACTGAGTCTATGGTTTAAAATGTGATTATGGTCCAATAAGATAACTCGCTGAGCTATTGGTCTTTTTGTTATAACTAGATCATTTTTTAAGATTTTATAAAGCTGGAAATGATCAAATGCTGTTTTGTTCATTGTCAACAGTGTTGTGTTCATTTTATGTATGTTCCTTATACGTAAGGAGCCTTCAGAAAATAAAAGCTATTCAAGGAGCAGATACTTTTGTTGGCTTTTATAAGGTTTTGTTGTGTACTTCTGTATTTTAGTATTCAGTTTCAAATCTCATGAAAGGCACAAATACAACATTGTAAAAAAACTCATTTTGATTTCTCTTTTCACATGGCATTTCAGGGCCGACATGCATTCCTTTTAAGTGATGTGGAAAATGCCCCTACCTCCAGAAATTGCAATAGGTTTATGAGTTAAGCTGACATCATAACGCTACACCCTGTCTGACCCAGTGTTCTTGTAGTTTGTCTGAAGGGAGAGTCCTGACAATGACAAAGTTGGTGGAATGGCCTGTAGCTGACAGGATCCCTCTCCTCTCGCTGGTCTTGTACCCTGAGGCCAGGTAACTTGGCCACTGTGGAATGTCTGCTCTCTTACACGGCTTCAGCAAAGAATCCTTTCCATCTCAGACAGCCTTGGATTGGCCAAAGTATTTTTGCATTGTTGGCAGGGTTTTTTGTTTGCTTTTTAACAGATAGCTCTGAAAACTTCTTTCTTGTTTCCTCTTTCTTAGCGGATTGCTTCCACTCCCAAGTTACACAACACCAAACTTCCCATTGTTATTATTATCATCATCATCATCATCAGAGGCTTCTCAGCTCCTCTCAGACACTAATTTCTATTTCAGCAACATGTTCAGAACACTTACAGAGCTGATCCCAGTCATCAGTGATGCTGCCACCATAATTGCATTCCCCAGTCATATATAGTGAAGAACATCAGCTGGCACCTCCTGAAAGAAAGCCAGAGAGTGATCTGAGCAGCAGCCTAGCAATTCTCTGGGCAGCAAATCCCTATCACTGTAATTTACTTGGAAGTCATCCAGAATTCTCACTGGAAAGTTTAAAAGCTGTTAATTACTTCTGCTAGTTCATGCTTGAACCATTTGATCTGCAGATCTTCAAATAACCATCCCTCAAGTCATCCAGCATTACTGCTTTTGAAGAATAATAGCACCAAAAATTTCCATAGTAATGCAGCTAGAACTCCCCCGAGTACAAGTTTATGGAAAAATTAAATTTACTGCAGTACTGCCAGTTATCAAAACTAGTTTCTTTCCAGTGGAAGGCAACTATTTAATTTGTGAGGGTTTTTTCCCCCAGATCGTACATACACAGTCATCAGGGGCTGCTTTAACTGAATCACGGAGTTGTAACATCGCTAACAGGCTTTCTGCAGCTGTTGGAAAAGTCAGGATCAGACATTGAATATCAGGCATTTAATGTATGGTATAGTTTAAAGTACAGTTTAAATCTTTTCTTTCGTGCCATTCCACTTCACTAAAACCTCTTACCTATCTTCCAGTGAAACGCTCCAACTACACATCCATTTAATCTGGAACCATAAGATTCTGACAGCTTCAAAATACTCCTGAAACCAGTATCATAGAAATAGAAGTCATAGACTCAGACGGGTTGGAAAGGGCCTCTGCGATCATCAAGTCCAACCCTTGACCCACGACCACCGTGGTTACTAGACCATGGCACTGAGTGCCATATGATATGATCTTGTTCTTGAGGGATATAGACAATCTACTATAAAATGCAAGATACCTTTGCAGTTTGGTGGCTGGAGACTTGAAGTATGTCTGTCATTCTCAACAGCACGGAATTGTGACAGAATAACAGTCAGGAAATGCAAGAAATGCATCTTACCCAAAACCAGCAACTTTCTGGTATCCTGTCAGTACAATAAACATTTAAACCATTACAGGTTTTTTTAGTTTTTTGCATTTTATATTTGAGATTGCACAAACAAATCAGTTAAATAGATCATGACTTCACAAGATTATAAAATATGCCAAAAATATTTAACCTACAATTTTCTTTAAACAATAGGCAAAGGATTCAGTTTCCTGAAAAAAATTCCCTTGCATTATTTAGTGCCTTGTGTTAAAGAGAATCAGAAGATCAATTTTAACTTTTTTTTTTGGGCAGTTAAAAAACTGAGTTTTTAGCTTACTTTGGCATTTCAACTTTTACTCAAGTTCCTTGCTTCGCACAAACATACACGCGTGTACACACATAACAAACATCAAGTATGTTAAAAAAAGTCTGGAGATATTAAAATACTTGATCATCAGCAAACTACAGAAGGGCTGTCATGGAGTAAGCACCAGAAGAAAGTGTGAATATCACTGGTTGCACAGCCCAGGCTTTGAGTGATAAATTCTTGCACCGTTTGTATCATCTAAAAGAAAAAGGAAAAACAGAATTAAATTGCCTTATTTTGGGTAACACATACTACTCTAAACATTTGAATATAAATTTCAAGTACAGTATCCCTGCATATAAAATTAGATATAAGTACAGTCCCAGAGGAATCAATGATTTAGCATGTGTAAATCTAGGCAAAAAACAATGCTCTGATAGAGCTGAAATTAAAAGTCCTGCTTGTTAGAATTGGTTCCTTAATCTCATTTCTGTCACCACATCTGGACAGACTGACATGCTGGGTTATTTTCTGCACTTACTCCATCTGTATTATGGAGAGCATTTAAATTTTTCAGGTCTCATAATGCAACACATTTCAAAGGTGTTGAGATCTTGGCTTAGAAAGCTGCTGCATACAGCAGACTTGAACATACTGGTGTTTAAAATTCCTGCTGAAGTTAACTGGGCTCTGTACCAAAATAAGAGACAATTTATAAAATGACAGATTAATACTTTCAGCCTGTAAACCCTTACAGATGTAATTCTTCAAAATCATTGATTCTATCTCTGGACATACTCTAAAATATTTTAAAATAGAATAGAATATTTAGACTATTATAAAACAACCAACTCCTCTTTAAAGAAATGAAATAGTGTTTACAAAGAGAATCCTAAGATTTAATATCTGAAAATGAAGTCTAAGAAACACTGAAGGATTCAAATAGCAATGTCGATTCAACGGCTTTGGTCACAACGAGGATATTTTTTAAAATTTTATATGCAAAGTTGCTGTATTTGTAACTAGAATTTTTAACATGAAGTTTTTAACATTTCAGTTATAAAATATGCAATTAGCACAGGTGCTTTTAGAGAAAAAAATATATAGTGTAGCCAAGTACACAGAATGTGACACAGGGGGAAGAAGTTCCAGTAGCTTGGTTACTCTTGGTTGTCTCGCTCATAAACTCACCTGTGTTTCTGCTTTCTTTAAAAAAAAAAAAAAACAATTTACCCTTCTTAACAGGTGCAATGTGTCACCAATTAGTATAATGCCTTAAATCTGAGAGCAGGAGAGAGGCTCTGGGCTCTGTTAACTGTGAGTTTTGTAGATGGAGACACTCCTGAAAGAGCTTAGTTCAGCTTCCAAGCTCTTAACTGATTTTAAGGAGATGTATGAGTATGAGAACCGTTTAAAAACCTTCACAAAGTGGCCTTTCCAAGGGAACTGCAGGTGCACTCCGGAGAATGTAAGTCTGAAAAATGGTTATTTTTCCTGTGCCTTATTTTTTATATACTGTGCCTGAGTGTGAAGTTGCTGTTAAGTATATTCATGTTCAAGAAGAGCCCGCTAAACTTGGTGAAGATGAAAAGTTAAATACTCCAACTTTGCTCTGTTTGTTCCTCTGAAATACTGTAGTAGGATGACTGTTACTTCTGTGTTCAGTCCACTAGTCTAGCTGCAGAACTTAATGTAGTTACTCTTTTTTGTTCTCGTCACTGAAAAGTTAATTACAAATATTATGTAGTCTTTCTGATTGCAAATTTCTATTCATGGCAAAACAGCCTACATTAGACCAGAAAAGTACACATCCAGCGGGAAGGAAGAGGTAACAGAATGATGGCTACTTCAAATTCAAAAATGGAAAATATATAAACTTTAAACCGAAACAAACTTAATTTTTAGCATTCTGACCAGACGTGATTCTAAAGTGACAGGAAAACATAGAAGTCCAAGATGTAGCATTTTACGCACATAATTTATATATAAAGGTTCTCTATGTCCATGACATTTTTTTTTTCTCTGAAAATATTTTTAAAAGTCCTAAGTATGGCAGATCTCATGTACTGCTACAGAAATACCTGTGTATCGTGGCATTTACTGGTTGTTACCTGGTACAACAGAGCTATTCCAGTAGCCTGCAGATAGCACAGCTATGCAGAAATCTTTTCACTACTCGTAGCCTATTCCTTATTCCTTTACTAATTGCTTGTTTACCTGCTTGCAGTCCCGACACTTCAGATTTCTTTTTCAGCCTGATCTGTGCTGATAGACATTGTGAGGAAAGGTGTTGTTTGCAAGCTCTTCAGAATTAAGTCTGCTCATGTAAATGCAAACAAGTGTGTGGGATAAGGCTCTAAACTTCTAAACTGTCCCTTGCAGATGGCAAAGGCGGGGTTCATCCACTGTCCAAAAATAAATGAACCAGATGTGGCAAAATGTTTCTTTTGCTTGTTAGAATTGGAAGGCTGGGAACAAAATGATGACCCATGGTAAGCACACATGCAAGAATGTTCTTGAAGTATTTCTCCAAACTTCTTTGACAGCATTCCCTTAGTTATTATAAAGTCACCAATTTCCTCCATGACAATTCACAAAACTGAAGCCTACTGGAAGTCTATCTTACCTAATAACCTCCAAATAGTTCAACTAGCTTTTATCTGAGCTCCACTAGATCTATTTCTTGTGTTTCCTGTATGATACTTTCTCTGGTGATAGACAGTAGAAGTACTGAAGAGACCTGTCACTTCAGATCTTCATCTCCTGAAATGAAACTTTTATGGGTTTAATATATGTTCTTATTCTGGGTTTATTTTGCAGGGAGGAACACACCAAACGTCGCATCTGTGACTTTATATCTCTTCCTAAGAACTTCGAAGACCTGACAATGGAGGAGTACTACATGCTGGAGATGACACGGCTGAGAACATTCATTGTAAGTGTTAACCAAGTCATCTTCATATAAGATTCAAAGCGAGAATGTGAACAAGAACTTCTGTCTCTTATATTTCCAAGCATCAGCCAGGAGTGATGGTGTAAGGTTAGAACAAGACTTATACTGAAGTAATGATGTACATGCATTACTGGCTAAGAAATCTGCAGCCAGACACTTTTCAGTGTAGTCTGTTGTCTGGCTTTTGAATGCAAACCTGTTGCCTTTAGAAGTGTTTTTCCAGCAACTTATTACAGCAGAAAAAAATATATTGGGTGCAATAACCAGTCCAGGAAGCTCAACAATGAGTGGCTCTATAATCTCCAGGAGGGATGAGCAACATATGTTGAAAAGACAAAATTTGACCAGATCATTGCTTCATGTGTCCAGTTTTACATATCAATCAGCCTAATTAATCTTTCAAACTTTAAAGCCCATCTCAAATATCTTACAGTTCACCAGTTTTACTCCTTCTTGCTTCTGGGGCTTCATGCCACAGTAAAAAAGCACACAAAACTGAGCTGCTCTGTTAATCAAGATCAGCTGATCTTTGATATATGAACCCTGCTCCTATGGATACTAGGAATGAAGTGACCCAGGCTCCCTGATCAGGTGCAGTAAAGGTTCTGCATCTTAGTTCTTGGTCGATTTGCACAAATAAGGTCTTTGCTTTGCTAATATTCTGTATTAAATATGTACTTGGTTACTGTCAAGGTTAAGTATTTAAGGTCTCTATGCAACAGATTAAAATAGAATCACATGGTGCAGTGGGAGCTGTCTGATAGCTTAAAAGGTGGGCTCAGAGTGAGACACTGATGTTATCCAACCTGAACTGTGAATTTAGAGCAGTGTTTCAGGGTACAAAAGGAGTCTTGGTCATAATGTTACTCTCTTCCTAAGTAGAGTATATAGAAAACCTGAAGCAGCAGCTTCGAGTGGGAAACTTTGTGCCCAAGAATACTCTCACCAGTAGCTTGGAGGGCAGTCCAACAGGCCTGTTTGCCATCTTGAAGCACTGGTATCCTAGTGTGTGCTGAGGAGTAAGATCATGCCTCTTCATGCAGAGGTTCAAAGTTAAGTCTCCCTGCCTGATGTGATGTAAAATACAGCTAAACAGTAGGGTCACATTTTACTTTAAAAGAAAAAGGTGTACTGTACACAGCCAGAAGTGGTCACTGAACTGAGCCCTGCTGGCAAGGCTGGTGGAGGAGTTTCTGAATCAAATGGGGGGGGGGGGCTGTGCATATGACACATCTGCCAAACTGCTCTACACCATTCCAACAGCCACAGACAAAAGCAGACTTCTAAGGTAGAACTTGTAGGGTTTTGAGGATCTAAGATTTGAATCTAGTTGAACTGGACAGTTAAATTCCTCAACTGAAAGTCTCAATCTTTTGCTTTGCTTTAAGTGCAAAATTGGCAGACGCATAATAAACTCTTTTGAAGAAGAAGTCGCCACAACTAGGAAGCATCTTGTGGATTACTTTGTCTCCAAGCATCAGTACACACCACCACTGCCCCTGCCTCCCAGTGATGATCAATCCACTCAGCACTCAGAAGGCTCATACTGCCAGTCAAAATAAGACCAGGAGAAGTGAAGTGTCAAGTCCGACTCTAAAAGTTTCTCTTCTTTATTTGGTACAAACAGTCGTATCTTTATCTAAGTACGGATATAAAGCTGAACAGTTGTGTGAGGAAGTGTGCATGTAGAGAATTCCCTTCATAGGCTCTCTGGAACAGAGGTCAAAGCTGTTGGTACTAACTCCTGTCTCTCATAATGTGCCTTGTTGTTATGCTTAGGTGTGGACTAATAGTAGTCCCACTAACCTGTGAATATATGAAAAATGTCTAAGCAAATACCTATATTGTCTTTTTTTTTAATAAAGATTCAGAACTCTGAGTTCCTTTTGTGATATCTGTTAAAGGCTTGTACCAGGACACATTCAAATCAGAACAGTTCTGCTTCAAAACACTTCCCCTAGAACCAAATGGATCCCTCTGCTTTAAACACCTGCTTTGTCTACACTCCTGCTTGCCATTAAATTGTCTTTGTAGATCAGACAAAATTGTCACATGCAGCAAAAACAGCAGGTGTACTGAATAAGGTAAGACAGTCACAAGGAAGAGCTCTGGGGCTTTTGGTGTGTACACTGAAACTTAATGAAAGCTAAAGGTCACTATTCTGTTTTGAAAAGGTTTTTTTGTTATAATTTCAAACTCACTGGGGTTTTTTTTGAAATCTTATTAATTCCTGTTTTCCTTTATGAGAGGCTATTGTAGAATGGTTGTAGACATCACAGTTGAAATACATACTTGCAAATACTTTGGGTTTTTAAGATGTACAGACCTCTTTCAATAAGGTGACGGTTTTGTACATGGTTTGTCAGGTCTTAGGTGGTGAACAATAAGCAGCATCCTTTGGAACTCCCCCAACTTGTCTTGCCACTCTGGAGGAGAGCATTTGTGAATTACTTGTAGTGAGAGTAAATTACCTTTTAACTTGACACATCATTCCATGAAGTGTTTTCAGTTACAGCAGTGAGGCTGGCATGCTTAAATCTCTCTTTTAAAACAACCCACTTTAACTTCTCTGCTGTAAGAGAAGTTTCTGAGATAAACCTATAGGTAGAATAATTTTTAAGTCTTAAAATAATAATCACTTTCCAGAGCAGAACTTTGAGTTAAGAAATGTTGTGGGGGAAACCTGAACATGCCTTTACCTCCCTCTCTCTGTTAGAACTGTATTCTTGTGTCAGTCTTTGATTATAAGGTTATCATTGTAATATTAATGACAATCACATCACAGCATTACATGGTAACTACACCTTGAGTTGCAGCTGAATGCAGAAACTGATGGCAGGAAATCAAGAATCAGAAAATGAAAGTCCAACAATGCACTGGAGAACTTGGTTTGCAAATGGCCCGTGAACAATCCAGCTGTTACATTGTTATTGCAGTTATCAGGTTGGGAACAGCAGTTGCTGTGTGGCATTATCAGCCTGCAGTACAATCCTGGCTAAGTATGCCTTTCTGGAAACCAGTACTGCAGCTCTGCTGGTGAGCTTCTTGGGCTTGCTGTAGAGGGCTGGGCACAGAGCTATGCAGAGAGACTTGCACAGACTTCATTCTGAGTAATTTTGATTTAACAAATAGCAAAGGAACTTGGGCTCTACCTAGGATACTCCTTCCCCAATTTCTAGGCACTTAGTTTCAGATTCAAATCCAAAATGCTGCATTCTTTTTATGTTAATATAGGGGGGAAATAGGTACCTCAGAATTACAGCTGTAACAGCTGTTGAAGAGTTTAGCTAAAGTTTTCTTTATAGAAAACGGAGTGAATTAGGAAGCACTGAGGAGTGAATCAGGAAACCCTGAGGAGTGAAGGTTGCACTGAAGACTCCCTGGAGTTGTGCCACTGTGCCAAAAACTGTGTGCTTCTCCATGAGAAGAGATGGATCAGTAGCTTTGGGATTAAGTCAGCCAGGCTGAGGAGAGCTGCTGAGTTGCAGTCCCTCCTCCAAGATATGCAATACAACTTTAAATAAAATACATGGAATCCTTGAAATAGAGTTGAAGTCAGGCCTCCCCTCCTTTTGCAAGCAACTGTCTTACTGATGATAAAGTGGCTCAAGTAACGCTGATTTTGTGCCCTCTCTCAGACATGCAAACATCCCTGAAACTGCCCTTAATTTTAATTTGTGGGTCACTCACAAGACAGGAAAAAGAGCTGGTTGCATATTACTGGAGAGAAACTATACCAGTTTAAAAAAAAAAAAAAAAACACCTGTGAAAAAGGCATCTTCCCCACAACCTTTTAAGTAGCATTTCTGAAAATTCTATATATTCTGTATCCATGTGTAAGTGGTAGTATTAAAGCTAGATATGTAATGAAAGTGCTTTCACATAAAAAAAAGGCACAGCAAATCTTCTACGTCAGGAAGGTCTAGTAACTGTTCTTAGCTTCTGTGTTTCTGTTTATTGGAGTCTTTATCAATTAACTGATTACATGATTCTATAGATCTTACTGAATGCCACTTAAATGATGGACTTTCTGTTAACTTCAGTTTATCTGTGTGAATGCACACACAGCTATTGCACACATCTCGATTCCTTACTTCTGAAAGTCAGCACCTTTCCCTTACTTTAGCTATTGCTTAGAACAAGCTATAATCCAGTATGCATAATGAAGTAGTTCCCTCCCTCAAGGCCTTTCAAATGCCATCATTTGTCTGTTCATTTTCCAAGTGACTATTTCCCAAAGAAGAACTAAAGCCCTCAGCTTTCTGTATCTTTTTTGTAAATGCTCAAAGAAAGCTTTATCTTGGCTATTTTCCCATTTCCTGCAATCTGGTCAAGTAAGGAGCTAGGACTGCTTAGTTCCTTTAATGTGTCTCATTGTAGACTTATGAGAATTTCCAACCAAAAATCCATTCCATTCTCTCTGCATACTTTGAACCCATTTTTTTAAACAGAAAGGATTTCTAAAGCCTTGATATTTAAAGGGCGTAAGAAGTCCTGGGTCATTCGACTGAATATTGGTGATAAATTTTCATCATTTAAGTTAACAGTAATAAAGGTGGTTCAATGAATTAGCAAAAGTATTATTAATTAGTATTATCTGAACGTGCAAAGTGGTTATGGTCAGATAGGAAAGAAGGATAACTTTTTCAGTTCTTTGTTCAGGAGGTATGTGCCTGATGAACACTTCGCATATCAAGAAAGCTGAAGGGGGTGAATGTTATAAAATTAAAAAAGCAATTAATAGTAAGATTAAATATTAAATGAAGAGTAAAATTAATCCAAACATCTTAGATTTTAAGGAAATAGCGATGAAGTTCAATAAAGACAAAGTAAGTCATCAGTGACTACATCAGGTCACTGTGAGAACAGGGAGTCACAGGTCTCCTGAATCCCATTCTAGTTTCTCTACATGGTTTTCTACACTTATCCAGGAAAGTAGCATGCTACCTAATAGAATACAAAGGCATCCTCAAGACATGGTAAACAAATGAACAGACTGACAAAGGAGAGTGGCTGCTTGAAGTTCAGCAAATTTCACTATCGCCTTACCACTCCAGGTTTTGTTGCCTTTTTTCCATCCAAATCCAGTCAAAGTCATGGCTTGCTATTCAGAATCCACCTGACAAACTAGCAGTAATCTGCTAGTACCATTCATACCATGGAAAAGGACAGCACTTTCTTTTCACAGAACCACTATTTTCAGTGAGTTAATCAGCTCATGAATGCAAGCAAACAGGACTGCAAACATAGCAAGCTGTCAGATACCAACTTCCATCCGTCCTTCAGGAGCGTAAAATCCTTACAAATATTTGTGGAGCCTGGAAAATCTTCTAGCTGATAGATTTCACCCCATAATTTTGGAGGAAGCCAAGTGCATGGATTAGGAAACATTGTCCAAACCTATGGCTCGAGTCACCAGAAATTTCCATTCATTCATTAAAGCAAAGTTGAAAATACTGCTCTCAGGACTAAATAAATAAAATCTAATGGGTCTAGTACATTATATAGTAAATCAATACATTTATCTGAATTCTTGCATTAGTTCAGAAAGCTTCTAAACTACTAAAAGAAAAAGAAATATCAGTATTAAGTGTCTCATTCTTCTCTCTAAGTTTCTTTAGTGGCTTGAATTTTTTAATCAAGTCCTTGGGAATGGGAGAATGGTGTCCCATGATTATTAGTGTCAGCTCTTGTGACAGAGAACACATATCTATGTGCTCTTGTGAAAGAACACACATCTATGTATTTTCCAATATAAAAATTTCAAAAGCTTCTAAAATTTTAAATCTTTCCGTGTTACACCAGAAGAAACAACTCCAAGCAACTGTAAGTACTGTTTTGATTTAAATGATATGTAGGAAAAAAAAATGTTCAGAAAAATTATCATCTTAGCTCAGTTTTGCCATACCTGTTTGTCGCATATTTATTTTATTCTAGAGAATCTTTTTCAATGCTTATAATTACTTATTAAAATGAAAATAAAACAGAAAAAAATTAGGCATAATGTATAATTATATATACATTTACTTTTCTATTCTTATCCTCTGTGTTCCTATTATTGACAGTTTGTATATTTCATTTTATATATGTCATCTCAAACTGCAAATTATTTTTAATAACTGGCCAATCTTACGTATTTCAAAGACAAAAAGAGAAGAGCAGCTTGTCCTTCTCAAAGAGGGAACAACAGACACTGACATAAAGTGAGTAGGTAAAATGATCCTTGAGAAACTTCAGCCTAGAGGTGTCAGAAAAAGAACAGCCTTCCATTAATATCACTTTAAAAGAGTGTGCACTCTGGAGACCTATTACGAATCATTTAGATCTCCTTTGTTCTAATAAACTCTCTGGTCAGTTACCCCAAAGCAATCATTAAATGCATGTACCATTTTGAGAGCAAAATAACGTGAAAAAAGCCATCTAAGTGCAGTTACATCTTAGTAGTACATGATTTTCAGAGGAAGTGAGGGTTCCCTCTTGAGAGGGACAGAAAAGAGCAGCAATTTTAAAATTCATTACGAATACCAGAGCGAAAATCAAGAGTCCATCTCCAAAGGTTACCTGAAATGTGTTTCCCACACTACAGAGTGTTTTTCCTAATACACTACAATACAAATACATTCAGAGCAAGAGGCCATCTATTTTTTTATAAAGGTTTAAGTTTGAATACCTTGAATACCACAGTAAAAAGAAGGGAAAGTCCATTTGGGCGGTTAGAAAAGCAGTGTAAGAATTTGCATAACTACTTCAAATACTTTTTTCAAGGTAGGAACAAAGATGTGGAGAAGTGCTATGGCTTTTTCTCAGTTACCGAGGTCACCAATCCCTTGGCAGAGAGCTACTCAGAGGACTATTCCTGTATTTCAGGCATGGTGATCCTTCTGAAGCCTAAATGTGATTTACAATAGCTAAAAAGGGGAAAGCTTTTCACAGAAGATTGAGAACAAGAGCATGCTGTGTTGTTTGATCTGTGTCTCCTTCTCAGTCTTTATGTTCAATCTATTTTTTTTCTTCCATTCAACTAACAAGAAATAGATCATTTTTAATATATAAATACTCCTGGTTTTTTATTACCACTAAGTCCTTTCAAAGTTACTGGTCCCTCATCAGTTAAATGGATGTACATACTATTTATGCACAAAATACTGACACAAAGATGACTGTGGGACAAAATGTAAACTTTTTTCAAGTTACAGAAGTAACATGGTGTCCAGGAGACAAGAATGATTAAAAAAAAAAATAAGCACAAAACCTGTTGTAAGAAAAGTCTGACTAGTGAAGATAGCCCAAGACAAACAGTCTTATGTGAATCATTAATTCACAGAGAATTTTCTCTGTGAGGCTGTGTGGGCAAAATTATCAAAATGGGCTTACACAAATCAGTCCATGGGATCGCATATTATCAGCTGGGATTCAGGTCTTGTATCTTCATATTTCTGCTGACAGAAAGGGTCTGAATCAAAATGAGATGATTTTGTTTATTGCTTACTTTAATTTAGGCACACAGGCATACAGGGTTTTTTTGAGATAGAAAGATTTAAAGTCAAAGAGCTTAGTTTATAAAACACAGATTGCCCTTTTGGCAAAAGCTACCTCCAAGGTACATTCAAATATGATACCACAATATTAAGATCTGCCTTAAATGATTACTAGCAGTATCTTTAATTTAGCAGTTACACTAAACTTGGATTGCCCAGACCTTTCCCCTGGCCCTAACTATACTACAGATAAAAAAGCTTATGTAGATTTTGCATTTGAGGTGATTATTATATTAAGTCTTGTAAATACTGTCATAATAAAAGGTGACTAAGTAGCATCAGGAGATCCAGACTGGGAAAGATGATAAAATGAATGAATTAATTAAATTCCTCACTATATGAAAGAATGACAGTATTGTAAGGTGAAGTATTAGATATAAGAAATGTCAACACGTTTAGGATGATACCAGTCATCCAGCAGTGTAAAAAAAAGTGTTGGCAAGGAACGAGGAATGAACAAATGCCAGAAACTCTTCCCTGGTTTTAGCCAAGGAACCATTTTAAAATTAAAACAGAGTTGCACATTTATTTTCAAAATTTCATACTTCAACAGATGTTTCAGGAAGAGAATGTGGATTTCCCTGCATAGTTGTAATATAAAGTGGAATTCAGGAGTGCAGTCAATCGTGGATTCTCCAAGGCAAAGTCTTCCTTACTACTTAAATGTCTGAGAAAAAGTGGCTTTAGGATACGATCAAGTTCTTCTCCTGTATTTTCCAGTAGCACTTCAAAATAACATAAGAATTAGTAGAACTTTCTTAGCTTTTATATTACTGATTGATTGTTCTTTACAAAACATATGAATAATGTGGATTTACAGCATGCAAACAAAATATTAACTGAGCAATATCTAGAGATAAGGAGAGTATTCAGGTGATTGAAAAATTATTCAAATAAATGTACTTTTAATTTCTTTCTGTAATACGATATAAATTTGCAAGAAAGCAACTAAAATGCTATCACTGTTACTGCTGCCAATGGATTAGAACAGTAGTTTAGTGCTACCATTTTTATAAAGCAAAATAACAGCGAACTAAATGCCACAGAAATAATTTTGGGTGACTAAGTCTGCTTCAGTTTTCACCATAAGCATATGAGAATGTCAAAATCAAGAAGGAAATAATGGAAAATAAACAATCCATCTTTACTTGTAGTCCAGTTAGCCTTTGAAAAATAAGTTGAATTGTGACTATGTGTTTCATTATTTCTCTTTGAGGGTAATAAGAGTACTTGCAATAAAGATGCTACAGAGAACATGAGAATCATTAATATCACAGCCTAGCAATCTGGTATTTATACTCTTGAAAAAAAAACATTACTGTCTAGAAATAATAGTATTCTGACATGAAAACAAAGAAATGGCAATTCTCATAAAGCAATTAAAAGATATAAATTTGAGTATTGTGCTTAGAAGTATCTTATAACCTGGTGTGAGGGTTTCAATTACTATAGAACTCATTTCATGCAAAACAAGGGGAGGGGGAAATCTGTTTTCCTCAACTGTGACCTTCCTTACTCACCGGTTTCATTTTTTAGCTAATTGTGCCCCCTCCAGGACCTTCTGTAATTTACACCTTCGTTAGTCATTAACCCTCCAGGGCTGCCAAACTGAATCAGTTTTCCAGTGCTGTAATAAACTGAGGGTCACTGAGTTTGATTATATGCAAATTATTGGCTTTTTCCATGTCCTTTGTTCATTTATTCTAAGGATCTGTCATCAGAGGGCATTTTCTTGCATTGCTGAAGGGAAAAATACAAACTTTCAAGATGGAAATATAAACTCTTCAAATGTTTACTTTTTTTTGTCATCACAACAAAAGTGTGTCAGTGTGAAATCCTGGTTGGCACATATTCAGTATAATCCCTGATGAATGTAAGAGGAGGTAGATGAATCTTAAAGTTTTTTGTTTACCAAAACCAATCTCCCTCTTCCAAAGACTGTACCCAGAATAAGAGTTACTTATAAATTTGAGTAATCACACTTAATGTTGTAACACTTCCAAAATAATAATATCTTTTTAAGTTTTGGAACTTTGAACAGCTTTAATACAGTCATATGCTTAAGTGAGCATTTTCGAGTGAAAACAAATGGATTTTTCCACTAATGCAAATGGATATTGTGAAGGAAAGACCACAAATCTAGGAGAGGAAGTTTTGGAGGAGAAATGTACCACGAGTGGCAGCAGCCTGAGATTATATACAGGATACTAGAGAGGTTCCTTCTCCGTTATGGATCAGAACCTTTACGTGGGGGTGACCACTCAATGGCTGAAGGAGGATGGCTTTCCTCCACCCTGTAGAATGATTTAGGAAAACAGGTCATCTGAAAGGGATCGTGTCCATCTTACCCATGATGGAAGAAGGCTTTCATGGGTAAAATTGAGAGATTCAGGAAATATGTTTGTTAATCTACCAGGACAACAAGATACCGAAGCAGATATGAAGAAAGTTAAAGTGTGGGCTTTGTAAAGTTAGAAGTATTTTGAATAATTCGATGCACACAGACAAGACAACACAGTAGTTCTAGAGAAGCAAACGGAGCATTCAAAACCCGAGTGTCTGTCAGATGAGGCAGGAGCGTCAGCGGCACTAGAAAGACATCTCACAGTAGGTAACAGTGCTCATCAGTGGATCAAAAGTGTACTGAAAGAATTGCTTAATTCCTAGGTGGTTCATTCTCTTCTGAGGACCCAAAGGGAGACCCAAGGGATACAGAGCCAGGTGGTTTTAAGCATAAGATGATACAAGGCAATGCAGCAACTGCAAACTGTAAACTGAACATATTAAACTTGTGTGTTAAGCAGAGTCTAAACCAGACTATATTTATGTAATTTCTCATAGTAATTTTGCTTGTTCTTATTTTAAAACAGGAATTTAACATTTGAAAAGGCATCAGCTAAAACCTGCAGTATTTCTTTCCCCAGTTACTTCCAAGTGTCAGTCACATATTATTTTCAGCATATCCCGCTTCAGACCTACTGTGTAAGAGACATGAAATACTTAAGATTGAATAATTACAGTTCTCTAAGAACAGCCAAACACACACAGCTTTCATCTCTGTAAAATCCTTCTTCACTGATGGCAATGCATAAGCAGTCCCTGTGTATGTTTGCAAATTATCCTTGAATTGCTCACTAATTCTGCTTTTTAGAAAATTTGTTGTTACAGAAATCTCGAGTTGCGTTCTGTGTGGTTCCTATGGTCCTAATATCTAGCCTTAAACTCGTAACTACAGGCATAATATGTATCATCAATTTGAGGTAGATTCTATCTCACCTTTCAAAATTAAGAGCTTCCCTTATTTAATTTTAAAATGCTAATCATCCTTCCATTAGTTCAAAAGGAATTTTGATCAAAGCTTTATGAAAGTTAAATGGTAGGATGTACTGCACAAGTGTTGAATTCATTAACACTTGTTGACTGTTTAGCCTGAGTGATTGAATTGTTAATACAGTAATTGCATGAAAAAAGTTACATATACAGTCATGATCCCAGCATATATCCTCTAACTTCAATAAGCCGGTTTGCTTCCAGAAGTACAGTCAATGCTAATTTTGAATGTCAAATGAAATACATTGAGGTTCTTTAGCTAGGGCCTTATTTTTGTGTTTCCTGTTTAATTTTGCTCTTTGTCACCTATCCAGTTGCCAGAGCATCTCTACTGCCAAAGGTTAACCTGTAATACCATTGCAGTTACATGTGATAACCAACCACTCGCTCTACAGCCAAAGAAGTATTCAGTCACAGCGCTGTCCAACATCAGACTCCTCAAACTGTGAGGAGAATTTTCATGTAAACAGTAGTGAAAATCAAAGATTTCTGTTCCTAAGTTTGTGCAGTAGCATGCTGTAAAATGATTCATTAATGGTACATGCATCTTATCGTAGACTTGGTGGCCATTAACCTGGTTATGGAAAAGAACTATAAAAACATATTATGCAAAAAAAAAGAATGATCAGATGTGAAGTACCTGGGTAGCCATCACAAGAGCAAAAGCAGTTAAAGCAACACTGTTCCACAGTCAGTTCTGCCTCAGCTGTGCTAAGAACAAAAGCTAGAAGTCAGTAGCAGTACACTGGCAAGCACGCTGGACGGAACTGAGAGGTTCTTTGTTCACGGTCGTAACAAACACAAGTCCAGAGGAAAATCTTAACTGCTTCTGGGTGGTCACAAAGCTTAGCATTTTAAAACTAAAAAATGGTAGGTCTTAATTTTGAAATGTGAGGTAGAATCTTCCCCAAGCCTCCAGGTGTCCAACAAAGCTGTCGGTGCCATGCGTATCTCAGCCATCGACAGGCATATTAATCCATGGCTAATTGCAACTGAGCTGTGGGTATTTCTAGGTGATAGAACATTAAGATGGTCAGTTCCTGTGCTGTACATTGTCAGAAAAATCACTGATGTTTGCACTGATTGTGACATGGATGAATACCAACACACAGATTAATAGATACTAAAGTATCAAACAAAAAGACCAGTTTTTAAACTGTTACCTAAGAAATGATCCTACTAACCATATTACAGAGTAAAACTGTCTTGTCTAGCTATTTAAAGTTAATGGACTTTCTAAAAGGTAAACAGAAGCAATAGTGACCAAGAGCTGTAGTTATGGTCTATCTGATTACTCTGGCAATGTATGAGCCCTACATACACTTTTTTTTTTTAATTTCATGTGCAATGTCTTTTGTATTACAGGAAATCTTGTCCTAATAACTGTAAAATATTGTATCCTACCACTATCCAGTAAAAAAATTACTATTTTTCCACTAATATAATGCACTACTAAAATACTACTGACAATATCAGATTAAAATCTCTAACTGAAAATTGTCATCCCTATAGCATTCTTAATCCTGCAGAATCACAAAACCAAAATACAGTCTTTGAGTGAACAAATTCTGTCTATAACACTCCCTGCAAATTCAGCAAAGGTACTGAGACTCAGCAGTGATGAAAAAAGTGTAATTTTAATTAAAAACTGTTTATGTCTGGCTACTGGCCATTCTAGTTAGCAATCCATGAAATGATTGTTACAGGTATTCTCTTATCAGCAGAAATTCTCACAGCAGCGTAACCATTCTCTGTGTGAGCAAGGAAGCAGAAATTGAAAAACTGTGAACAGAAATTACCTTCTAATAGGATTGAGAGGTATCACTTAACTCCCAGTAGCACCTAAGCTGACTTAACCATTCAAAGTCACTCTCATCTTTGACTTTTTTGCTTACTGGAGATGCAAGAACATTCCTGGCATGAACATCAAGCACAGCGAGTGCTCCTAGAGATAATAATATCTGCTTAGGCAGCTTTCCTCACACCAAGGTGGCAATGTCCTCGATCTGTTATTGTGTTCCAGAAAATCCTCTAGTGCCTGCAAAAATTTTTAGAAGTCAACAAGTTGAATGTCTGGTCGAAGGCATGATTATTTTTTCTTATATTTCTTTTTATATTCCTTTTATTTCTCTGTATTAAAAAGTTCCATCTCAGTATAATAGTAGAACAATGTCCTTCAATCACTGGTAGCTCAGTAGGGGTTTGTGTTTGGGATGCTTTTTTCCTGCTTTTCTGAAACCATGTGTGAAACGCCAATGACACGTATCTGCAAACAAAGCAACACACTCGACTTCATTCCTGCAACACAGGAAACAGTCCTTAGCTTTTTACATCATTTCACATTAAGAAAAGGAAAATACCACATTGTGTTTTAAAGGTCTACTTCTATGTATGGAATATATTTTCTCTGGTCAAGGGTCACTGTCACAGTAGAAAAACAGCTTTATGTCCCACAACAGTTAGAAACAATAACACACCTACAATTCAGAGGAGTTAAGAAGAAAATGCATTTTTCTATAATTTCTCTGTTTATTGACTTTTGGCTATAGTCTGTGTTCACTTAGCCTAGCTATTTCTTTTGCACTATAACTGATAGTTCCTTTGATGCTAATAAATTGCTGGTAAACAGGAAAGGCCCAATTAAGGAAAGCACTTGTATCATGACAGTCCTTAAATGTGATTAAGTACCCTACTGAATTGAAATTAAAAAGTGTGAATGAACCTTAGTAATACATTCACACCAAAGCATGTTTCTGTGGAGAAATAGCTTCCATTTGAATGGAGAAAAACTTATCTTGACCTGCTTTAGATTTTTCTCCCTGCTAGCCTGCTGTTCCTCTCCAAACACACTGGCACTGGTAACTCTTAATAGATTATTATGCTTTTGAGATCTCTCATTGCAACTAGTTACTTTTCAAACATTAAATTTGGATAATCATCTGCTTAGCATGAATTCTTTTTATTTATGAGAATAAAGCAGTAAACAGAGTTCAAAAGCAGCGAAATGAACCTTGCACCTTTGATTTATGTACAACAGCTATTTGTTGGAAACAATTAACTCAGAAACGGTTGAAAGGCAGCGTGTGTCTGTATGCTTGTGAATGTATGTGAGAACACGTTAACGAGTGGTTTAAACGATCCTGGCATCCCGTCCCAGAAAACACTGAAGTGCTTTAGGCAGGTTGCAGTACTTTTTGCCTCTGACGTGGACACTGACTGTCTGTCACGTGCCTTTGCTTTACAACATCGGAATGGAAAAGAGAAAGAACATCGAAGGCTGGAAGACAAAGTTCTTCTCCCTGCCACAGACTTGTTACAGATTGTCAGGAGATGCAAATACCTCTCCACTGCTTCACTACATGCAAGCTCCTTTCCACTGCAGAATGAAGGTTCTTGGGCTGAAGCCAGATGAGCAGTATTCCCACCACAACAGAATTTGAGCTGCAGGAAGGACAGGTTTTCCTGCCTGCTCATGTACAGAAAAGGCTTGATACAGACCAGCACAAGAGCTTTTATCTAGACTCAGAATTCTCTTACAAACATTTCCAGAAGCAAATTAATTTAACCTTTCCTAACTTTCCTCTAACTACAGACTCATGAAGCTGAGTATGGCTTTAATTTTTTAAAAAAATCTAAAATCTGTAAGATTAGCTGTCTCCCTTCCTGAAAGTCTTTCACCAACTGAGGATAAATGGTACAGTAAGTACAAGCCTTATTTCTTTTCCCAGGAAACTGAGGATTTCCTTCGTTACTGGAAAAAGAAAATATTTTCAAATCTTCAGACATGATGCAAGGTTTACTCCTTGTATTAGCAGATATTGTCTCCTTCTTCCTTTAATTCCCTCTTCCAAGACACTCGGAAGCTTTTTTTTTTGCATGTCAGAATGCAGGTCCTCAAAAAAGCCAGGAGTCATTGCTTCAGCTCGAGAATAAGCATAAAATGTTATACAGCCTTAAATATAGCTCCATGTATGGATTAAAGATTAGATTAGATTTAACTTTGTGTTTGTGGTATAGTTCAGCTATATATGAACACGAAGAATCCAAAAATATAATACTGGAGAAGTTCTTTCAACTGAGATAACAACTACTCACCCGAAAAGGTTATTCTCAAAGCTCTGATTTTCTACTATTTTGTATCAATCTGACATAAATTTAAATTTAAAATATTTTCACCTTTTGGCCATTTTTAATAGCCATCTGTAGTTGCATTGTCCATAAAGTTTGGGATACATAAAGAACTGTTTTCCAGGCCACTCTCTTACCCTATCAACACACGTAGTTTTTGTATAAGCCTCAAGTGCACCCCCAGTGATCCAGACAGGAAAAAGAACACTATAACTACATGTGAAAACAGGCAATATTTGGCTTTAGAATTAATCTAGATTAGATTGCTGAGAATAAAAAAAACAAATTTGCATCTACAATACTGACATCTTGCAAGGAAATCTCTCAACAAAGCTCAAAAAACCCCCAAATGTCATAACATGAACAGAGTGGTTGCACCAAATTTCCGGGAACTGATTTCACAACATGTTCTACAATGATTTTGGCCATCAGATACTTTGAATTTTCTAGTTCCACCTACAATGAAAATTGAAAAAAATACAGTTTAGTAAGTCTGAAAGGTTTTTTCGTCTATTCACCTATTTTCCTAAACTGAAAGCTTTTTTCATCTATTCATTCCAGAAAAATACCAGAGCTTTTAATTTTGCATATCAACTTGTTTAAACTTATCTCTACCTTTGAGTGTATTTTCTAATAATAGAATGATTAATTTGGTTCTAGCACCATTCAAGGACAATCTCAAATCAAAAGTTGCACATGAAAAAGTAGCAACAAGTGACACTAGAAGTTCAAAAAAATATACAACTGTTAAAGACTGAATTAATTATTTCAATGTTCATGCTGAATAGAAAGAATAAAAAGTGATTCCAGTATATGTTAATATTTACTGAAGAAATCCACACTGAATGACATTAGCCTAGAAATTAAGAGATTAGGACTTGTTACCTTGCAAACAGATTTCAACATAACTGTCTCAAATTCAACCAACCAGCTTGACCTCCAGCTTCAGATGTTGAAATTGTCCCTGTAAATTCCACAGTCTCCCCTTCACTGCTTTTAATATATGTAATATCTAATACATCATTAAATTCTACTCTTGCAATTCTTCAAAATACTTTTTCAAGGAAGAAAAAAAAACCTGGTGTTAAACAGCTTCAGACGATTCTTTTCTTGCCAATACTACCAAAGAATATCTAATTTAAAAAGAAAATCTGAACAATTTACTTAAAAGATCATTTTAAGTTAGATAAAGTTTATTCTCAACAATAATTCTTGTGTACTACTCCCTACAAGATACTTACCACTGTATTTATCGAAGATCTGTCTAAAGACGTAAAATTTTATTTATAATCTCTGGAACATATAAACTAGTGAGGATAAACGAGAACTCTAGCTGCTAATCCAACTACAGGACATAAAATTCTATTATTTATACCTTCCCAGCAAGCTATAGCAAACATTAAGGAACTTGAGTAAAGCAACCAAATACAACCTTAACACAATAGCTTTGTAATGAAATAAAAACGTCACCTTTAAGACTTTGTTCCTCACAAGATCTCTTGTCCTGTTCATTGCACTGATGAATATTTCTCTGTGACTGAGCTAGCATTTTGTTTTTTGGTTTTGTTATTATTTTTGTACGACCTTGCACTGCATTCACTTCATGCTGTCAAGGCTGCACGTTGGGACTCAAACCCCAGTTCCTCTGCCTATAGCAAAGGTTATATTGCTTAACAGGATCATTTCAGCAGGAATCCTCACAGAGTTAATTCTGCTCAGTACAAGAAGGACTTCAGTTATATTTTTTGCAGTTTAATCCTGAACGAGGTTGGGGAGCAGAAGTCCCAGCAAGAGTTAAAACCCAGCAAAAAGCTTCTGAACTGTTTAATTAGGACTGCCCCTAAAAAGAAGGTAGGTAGGCAGTTTGTTTCAAAGCATGAACTATTATTTCTGAAAGTAATTTCAAAACAGGGTCAATTCATCAAAAAGCACACCTCCCATTGTTCTGTTGGAGCAACATCAATTTACACTAGCTATTCAACTGGGTTATTTAATTAAGCAGCATAAACAATTAAAACATTTTGATAGATTTTTAAAAGTGTACTTTCATGTCAATAATGTAGTCACACATTTTAACTGGCAATCAACTATCAATTCAATGCAAAAATTATCCTTTCCTACATATAAAATATGTATATGAGATGTAAGTATTAAGATGACAAAGTTTTACGTAGGCAACACTGACACTTCAGTACTAACACTAACTAGTCATGTGATCTAAATAAAGATATTCTCTGATCCTAAGACATTTACTAACTAAATACATTAAAAGAATTTTGCCAGCAAAACATAAAAAGTTCTACTTGTTTTGAGAAGATAAGAAATTGTATTTTTATTTCTTTTTACAACAGCACCTGAATAACACCTGTCAAGACACATTGTTGGAAAAACACTGGGTTTCTTGCATATATATGCACTGTACAGATGACAAAATATGTATTAAGATGTGTAGTGCTTTCCAAACAATTTCTAGTGCTTTCCAAATTAACCTCTCAAATTAAATTAATGTAAATGCTTAGACAATCTACTGCATAAGATAAAAGTTATCTCAAATAACACAAAATTTCAAAATACCCGAAGGTTACCAAACTAAGAACCTTTAAAGAAATGCAGTTGTCTGAACATCAGGTTCTGGCATTTAATATGCCTTATAACCAATCATTAACTTTTTTAATCTTTCTCACCAAGTGTGGGGTTTGGGGAGCAAACTCACACATTGAAAAGTAGGAAATTAGGCAGGTTTAGAATGAGGAAGTCAAACCAAACAAATGCTTCTACTTAGTTCCAGTATGGGCTTTCATTTGACTGTGATTGCATTTGTTCTGGTTCACTTCCATGCCAGTACCCTGTGAACTGACTGAAACCCACCCATGTTGCAATACATAATGTTCTATAGTGACAAAATCCTGGTAAGGGAAATGGGCAGCGATTAATACCAATCCCCTGCTCTATTTCCCAAAGCCTAGAAACACAGGTTCTGCCACAGCATCTTCTCTGCCACCTAGATCCGAATGCATTTCCCCTGAATTGGAATGGGGCCCAGAATGGCCGTGGCTGAGATGGAAACAGAGGTAACCAGAAATGTCAGTCAGCCCTGAGGTCCCCTCTGCTCTGCCCGGACAGTCTGCACCCGTCAGCACACAGCTGGGGACACGTATCCGGGATCAAAACAAAAGACACTGGTATATCCAACATAAGAAACTCCAAAGAGGTTCGTGGGGAGAATTTCAGCCTAATCAATCTACTGAGGGCTCGCAAAAGCTGCTGACTAATTCCCCTAGGAAGAGTTTTGTCAGAGCCCATTATAAACCTAGAATGACACGCTCAGGGATGTCCCTGACAGGGTGTGCAGAACAACACAATCTCACAGTATAAGGAGAGACAGGCCAGACCTCCATGCAAAGCCCAGAAGTGCAAAAAGTACAAACTCCTCACAGGGTACCAATGCAGATTTGGCACAGTAACCTGACTGCTTCTCGTCTTCAGTTCAGAGATTTTAATAATAAATTCCAAGTTCAGTTTAAGCCCAAAAACTCAAAACGTTTTGAAATTATTTGCAATGTGCATTCAGTTTTGTTTTAATCCCCTGCTCGCTTTACACATATACTCCCAATCTACTGAAAAAAACTATGTGCTTATCTAATTGATCTTCATGGGGCTGCACCTCCCTAATACAATAATCATAGTGTTCCTTTGTACATGAAATACATTCACCTTCTGTCACCTGCCTCTTGCATCATACTAACCCACAACAAACTGCATTTACTTTTCATCTATACACAGACAATTCAGCTCTCAGCATAAAAACATAGTTCCTAATTGGTTTTATAAAACAGTTTTTAATGCACAAACATCCATTTAACTATATGTTATCAAGAGAAAGTTGTTTTTGTTCCCTTTCCTAGTATATTTATCCTTAGCAAATAGAATGATTGCAACTGGGAAAGCAAATCAGAGCTGTATTGCCTGTATTATAAATGGGATTCTTCCTCCTTGTTTTTACTTTCATGTGAGAAAAAGCCAGGAAAAGAATAATTTATGCTTCAACATAGATTTCCTACTTACAGTTCTGCTCAAGCAGTATGAGAAAAGAGGAATGGCATCATTCTCAGTAATTCAAAACATCAGCATAACTTATTTTGTCAGTCATTCTGCCAGTGACAATTAGGGGGGAAAAATGCGTCAAGAAAAGTGTATAAATCCAGAGTACAGAAATAGTTTGAGTATTCAGTTAAAAGACCATCAATAATCTCATTCCTAAATATAATTTTTAATATATTGCAGATTGGAGCCTGGGACTTTTTTTCCCTTTAATCATTTTTTTCTTGCATTTTTTTTTCCTGCTTTCTTCCCCAGAAAGATAAAAAAGCTTCTGTACCTGAGATTTATTTAAAAGCTATGGAAAGTGAAAATTAAAGCACTAAGTTCTTTAATCCTCATTAACATGCATTGCTTAAATTTAAAATTGAGAAATATTGTATGATTATTCCAATTTGCAATGAAAAGTTAAGCAAATAAAGCAATTTTATGATACAATGGCATAGAAATGCAAAAAATAAGCACAGGCCGACTCAAGTTAGCTTTATGCTTCAAGAACCACTGTTCACATAGTTTGGGATAGAGCATCCTTTTACACCATGCAACTCAAACACTGCATTTGTGGAAAGAGAGTGCCATCTTCTGGAAAATGCTGCCTACTTGTTTAGCCAAAATCAACTTACGATTGTTAAACTTTTATTTTGGCATTTACACTCTCCTGTACAAAAGATGACTCTTTTTTTCTGCCAGTGATAACACTTACAACATTCAAAAAAATAATTTGCATTTGATTAGCCCAGAATATCTGAATCAGGTGATTTTATCAAAACAGATAATTCAGTACACAACATTCAGAAATATTTAGCAAAATTCTGAATTTCCTGCCCTTTTTAATTTTTACTGAATTACTTCTCCAAAATGAATGCTACTGATTTCACAGTTCTGTGGGATAAGTTCCTGATTTTCTTCTGGAAAAAAATCTGATTTTCTTCAGAAAAAAACAACAACCACACAATAACAGAGAAAATGTCACACCAAAATCCAGTGCCTGCTGCAGAGAGGCCCCCAGCTCCCACACCGCCCCTGAAGGGCTGCCCAGGCCCGGGAAAGCTGTTCCCACCCCCTCATGGTGGCATGGAAAAAAATCCAAGAAGATAATCGCAAACCACAAACGATCCCTGGTCTTCTTGACCCCTTTGTTCTGGTCCAGTCCCACACTGCCCTGTGTGCCCAGTACAGCCGNACAATAACAGAGAAAATGTCACACCAAAATCCAGTGCCTGCTGCAGAGAGGCCCCCAGCTCCCACACCGCCCCTGAAGGGCTGCCCAGGCCCGGGAAAGCTGTTCCCACCCCCTCATGGTGGCATGGAAAAAAATCCAAGAAGATAATCTCAAACCACAAACGATCCCTTGTCTTCTTGACACCTTTGTTCTGGTCCAGTC